>APFE031403082.1:1713-21627 GCA_000404065.3 Pinus taeda
TTATTTATTTAAAAAAAAAAAAAATTAAAAAATTCATTAAAAAAGCCGATTAGGGTTTTTAGGTTTTAGTTTAGGTTTAAATTTAGATTTTAATTTTTCAGAGTTAAAATAGATTTTTGCTAAAAAATACAAAAAGTATAAAAAAATGTGGAAAATTATTTTTGCCAGATTCAGTTGTTTTTCAATTATTATCTTTCATGCTGAGATCTGAGCTTTCAAGTTGAGACGCGAAATTGATATCTGGTTCTTGTGGTGGTTTTGAGCATTTATCTTTTCGAAGTTTTCAGTTGCTGGATGTCGTTTTGGTCGTGTGATTTAGCTGATGACAAATGATTGTTGTTCACATTTCATGTTCATCTAACAAGTAATCGATTTAATAACAATCTCTTAAGGCACTGGTATGCTAAAATCAAATTCATCTAGTGCTTATCTTATCGTGTCTCGTGTCTCCCAACCAACTGGTCGACAATTGGTCTTCATCATCTCACAGGGTCTACCCCCCTTAGCCGCGTGAGACAGGCTTAAACGGAGGGATCGAGGATCAGAGTGACAGCCCCCGGTCTGAGCGTTGTCGTGTCAATCTGCGCGACAACAGATAGCATTTCAGGATATATTCCAATTTTGATTTGTCCTTGAATCAAAATTGAGAATTAAAATTCGAATTTAGTCTCACTCTCCGTTTGAAAAATAATTGATTAATTCATCTTGAGTTAATTAGTTGGTGAAAATCAAACATGAAGTCTTTGTGAAGACATGCAACAATTATCCCTTTGATTGAGGAATTTATCCCTTAATTAAGGAGATAAGGACAAGCTGTATTTGAGTTGTAATTAGTTAGCTCAATTAACTGAGTTAAATCCAGTGAGATTAGTTCCAAACAATTTGTGGAACTAATTATGAGTTCAGTCAGTTATTGCATGCATGCATGCAACTAGTGTTCTCCAAATAACTGAATATTCTCTCATAAATAACTCATAAATGTTAGTTCAGACAGAGACCTAGTTGAGATTAAAGGAAGGGACAGTGTACTATCAGTTGGAGGAATTTTCCTATAAAGGAAACTCATCCATGCAGAATGAATTATCTCCTTCAAGATTGCGTAGTTATTTCAGAGGTCAGTGTTGTGTGTGAGGTAAGAATCACACATGTTGCAGCTGGAGGACCCAAGAGAAACTGCGCAAGGAAATAGGAGGCTTGGAGGACTGAAGGAAGGCATATGTGTTGTCTATTTTGTCTGAGCAGCAGTGAGGGATTGTACTGTGAGCTGGATAGCTTGTGACCTAAAGCTTTGTGTAATCTTGAGATATTTCCACTTGTATGATAATACAGATAGTGAGTTTCTTAGCAGAGGCTTTCCCCAAAGTATTCTTCTGTGTTTCATGTGTATGATTTCTTCTTCTCTGTTATATGTGTTCCGATTGATCTTGCTCAAATTGATTAAGCTTCCGCAAAGTTTGATAGTAGAAGTAGATCAAGTATTTTGCTTTAGTACATTGCATTATCAGGTGATCTATAGTGAGAATTTCTACATGGTATCAGAGCTAGTTGATCTATAGAGAAATTTTTACACCACCTGGGTCAACATTCCTCCACTGGGTCCACATAGGGTTAGCATGCCCCTTCCCCTTGCCCATATCTTAGGTCACGGCCTGGAATGAAGCCCGGGGGTTCCTACAGGTTCTATGAACCTTCTTCATCATATAGAAACCCAAGATTGTCCCAATCCCTAGTGGGCGATGAACCGCCCCACCTTAAAGGGGGGAATTCATTGTTATACCTTATACATCATGCTCTAACCCCTTGAGCCCTAAGCAGTTAATCAAAGAAAATCATTAAAAAGGAAAAAGGCATTAAAGAAGGGTGGAAAAATAAAGGTCGGGGCACCTCATGTACCATGATTTCTCCCTCCTACACATTATAAACTCAAGTGTGGGTTTCCCTCCTATTAGCTACCCTTGTACCCCAACATGTGACCCAGGGTTGCCCCTTCTCATTCCCTTCTCCATTCACCTATCTATCACATGCCACCACCTATTGAAGGATGTACCTTGACTATATTATCCCCTTAAGAAGTGGAAACCACCTAATAGGATTATTGGTTAACCCCATTTGGAGTTTAGAAGACATTGGCACATCTTGAAGCCCATTATGGAAGGGCAGGCCATTATGAAGTCCCACCTGTGGTCCATGATTAGGTAAGCTCATTTACTCGATTTCACTAATTACTTGTTGTATTGGAAGGCTAAAGGATGCATTGGATCTTATACAGATTGTAGATGGTTTCCATCTTGGGTTTGGTCTCCCTATATGAGATCCTAATCCTCCAGAAAGCTACATTGGCACGTAGGGTGAGCGTTGAGAGCCATGGGCCTTCAAAGTAGCAAATTGCACTCCATGGATCCCCATAGACACTCAGATATTGCTCGTGATTCACTTATTGGATGAGGAGTATGCACTTGATCCACCATGACCAGTTGACCCCAGGTCTACAACATACACTTGGCAGATGATCCATAACTTGCATGATGATGTGGCATCACCTACAACATCATCCTAGCCCTTGAGGACGATCTACAGGCATCTTCGATTTGATTGGAGACCCATGAGGACACTTGTGGGCCCCCACATGTCATTTGGCGTACCACAGGTTATTACAAGGGTTCAAACCCTTGTCCACTGCTTTTGAGGGTCATACTCTTCATTGTGCCACCCATCGACCTCATTAGGCCTCTTAGACGGCACTATGACATGCATAGATTATTATTTGACCTCTTGAGAGGCTTACTTTTTCATTTATGAGCTAGTTTGGTGGGCTTCTTGTTGGAATTTCTAAGTCTTAACTGTTAGAAACCCTTCCTGTACTTTCTGATTTATTTCTTCCTACTTGTTCTGCTTATTAACAAGTTATTTACCATGTAAACACTGAAAATAAATACAAGTATAGTCTCAACACATACAGATCATCAACTGAAGGTAAAAAAAGCACACAAGTGACACCATTATTTTTGGACTAATGTCCCTGGAAAAACCCAATGTGGGAAAACCGGTGCAGCTATCTGAGGGTTTTATTATTAAGCAGTTTCAAAATACAATATGGGTGCCAGAAATGGCTCACCCAACAGAGAATGCCCTCGACAGTAGTATCTCTCAGTCAGAGACAGATATCAGCCCCACGAAATCTCCCAACATCAACCTCTAGGGTCAGCATCAGCCTCTCTAGCCCATCGTCTGCCTCTCTGGCCCAGCGTCAGCCTTTTTGGGCTTTGCGTCAGCCTCTGGAGCCTTCGTGTCTCTCACACTGACCCTCCTCAGGCTCTGCGTAGCTCCTGACTGCCTCGGCATGGCCTCTGGCTGCTTCTACGTGGCCTCTAGCTGGCTCTGCGTCAACCCTCTCCCGGCTTCCGCGCTGATGCTTCCGGTACTATCTCTGCCTCTCTGCTACTGCATTCGCTGCACCTCAGCTACAACTTTGATCACTCCTTTGATTTTCTCAGCAAGCCCTGCCTCAGAAAATCGAATCCTTTATCAACTCGGTGTGTCCTCCAACTGACCCTCAAGCCTCTTCTTATACTTTTCTCGTTGACAATTCAACGGTCGAGATTAAGTCCCTAATCAATGGCTAAGATTAGATCAGGTTTGATCCATGACTTTTGGAACATTCTAGCTCAGTTTTATATTAATTCACACTAATATATTATTTTCCCTAAGTTTAGACTTGGGGACTCCATTAAAAATATTAATTATTTTAATATCTCCCAAACTAGTTAGATTCTACCCAAACCATTTCTCAGTCTTGGAGATCTCATGTGTTGTAGCCTCTCCACCATTTTTCGTGGCTAGAGCACATCCAATCCTACCCCAAATCAACACTTCTCACCAAAAGTTGAATTATTAGAACATTATTTTATTTTTGGGGCTTATGTAGGCCAAGGAGGCTAATTCGAACTCCTAAGTTGTGTATAAATACAAGTGAGATGAGTTCATTTCTCATCATCACTTTCGTTTGGATCTCTTATCTCTTGAGATTTTCGCACTTTTTCTAGAGGATGAATTGGAGCTTTATAGATGAATTTTGATGTGTGGATATTGGTCTATCTTCTCTTAGAGCTTCTTTATTCTCAATTGTGAATGGTTGGATATACTCCATTACATGTCAGTACATGCCTTTTGATGTTATTCTTGTTTACTTTTGTCATAAATGTTGGACTGGGATTTTCATTGTTTTAGGGCTAATTGTTGCATGCATTTACTCTTAGATTTGTGGAATTTGTCTCTATTATAGCATCTCTCAATGTATGGGCCACGTAATATGAGAAAAATATCCTAGGGGTATTTCTATCAAAGAATTTGACCTTGATAAGCCATTCCTTTCGCACATCGAAGTATAAAAGATGCAAGGTTGCTTCCTCTTGACCTAGAAGGCTAGTGGAGTGATCTTGAAGCCTCCTTGACTAAGAATCAAGAAATATTACTCATACTCAACATATACTCCATTATCAAAAGGATTAAGGCACTAATATACTGAGGGTGGTCATTAAAAACCATATTCGCTCACCTCCTCCCAGGTCTAGCCACATTGGGGTACCTAGGGCATCAATTTCCTGACAAGATAGCCATAAAAAAATTGATTTCCTAGGGTCTCCTACGCTGGCCTTCCCTCTAGCTCTCCTCCAATTTTGAAGGCATCAACGATGGAGTTGGGAGAAAATCCAAGCCCCAGCTCTAGGATCAAAACTTGCCCTATCATCCCCAAGGCTAGTACCTCATAGGATCAAAGCAACATCTTTGAGTGAAAACTTTCTTTGATCATTTCCCCACCTTATCTAGGGTAAGGAATTTAAGGATATCATTAGTTGCTACATTATTTCTTCATACCCTAGACTAGGTCCACTTGGCCACGTGTGGTCCCGTTCCTTTGAAAGACCATTTTCAAGAACCATCCGGGATACCAATTCTAACAAGGATTTTTGGGATTGGGGAACCCTTCACAAGTATTCTCCCATAAACCTAACCCTCAAATTCTCTCTCCCTTTCCCTATAATACATAATTCCTTGCTTAGAAAACAAGCAGGTTCCATCCTTCAAAATATTCGGGGAAAGGGTTCATTTGGGTCACTCATATCCATCGAATTATCTTTTATTGGTGACACCATACATACCGGGTCTCCTCCCATCGGTGAGAGTCTGTAAATAGAAGGGAGTCTTCATTGAGGTGACAGTGGGCTAAGTCTCCATTTGTTGCCCTTGGCCTAGCATTTTCCCTTTAGGGATTCCCCTTAGATCCCCAGCTAGTTTGAGCAGTAACAGGGCTAATGGGACCATCTTCCTCAAGGTTCTCAAAAGGAGATTCATCGGGAGTACTATCCTTGAGAACGGTAAGGTTAGTGTCAATTTCACTTTCCATAGACTCATTTTTCTCAATACACATGTTCTCAAAGTCATCTGGTTCGTCATGTGGACCTGACGAAGATTAATCATCTCCTAGACCACCAAAGCTTTCACCAACCAGCGTTTCCAAGGTTTTGTCATGTAACGGGAGGAGGGTTCTCTTCGAACACTAAAGGGGGGCTTAAGGCGTCTTCCACACCTTTACCCAGACCCTTTTCAAGATTATTCATTTCATCACGTAGCTTTGCCTCAGAGGGGTATCTACGAGCCATCCATTCTTCATGAGGGGTGCCATGCCATCTTTCTAAGAAGACATCTTTAAAATATTGATAATCAGTCCCAATCTTATGGGGGAGGGTATCATACTAATCTTTGGCTTGGACTACGAATGATAAGGCCAACAATCTCATGATTGTGTCCTCATTCTCAATCCCTTTCAGGGCTAAAGCCCAAGAGAATTCGTCAAGTTTGGACATTGGGATCTTCATTAGGACTTCCTTTGAATTTAGGCATCCAACATCTCACCCATTTCTTGATGTCTGATTGCTCTAGAGCTTCTTCAGGACTAAGGGCATCATAGGGAGAAGGAAGGAGCTTGAAATGGTCCATTTCTCGGGATTTTAACACATTAGAATTGAAAATGGAGTCACCAGGGTGAATGTAGGTGCCTTGATAGATGATTGCTTCACCCTACAAGCATTGACTTTGAAGTTTGAATGAAGAAATAGGACTTTGTTCTTCCAATGGAGTCACCAATAATGATATGTCAATATGTCGTATGGGGAACAAAACACGCGTTTTGTGTCCCTGGAAACGATGCCAAAATGTTATTGCTCAAACTAGCACGGGACCTAAGGGGGATCCCTAAAGGAAAAATGCTAGGCCAAGGGCAACAAATGGAGACTTAGCCCACTGTCACCTCAGCGAAAGCTCCCTTATATTTACAAACTCTCACCAATGGGAGGAGACACGATATGTATGGAATCACTAATGAATGATAAGTCAGTGGATATGAGTGACCCAAACAAACCCTTTCCCAGAAAAGTTTTAAGGATGGAGCTTGCTTACATTTTAAGCAAGGTACTATGTATTATAGGGAAAGGAAGAGAAAATTTTGAGGGTTAGGTTTATGGGATAAGACTTGTAAAAGAGTTCTCCAATCCCTAAAATCCTTGTTAGAATTGGTATCTCGGATGTTCCTTGCAGAATGGTCTTTAAAGGAGTGGGACCACACAAGGCCAAGTGGACCCTGTCTAGGATTATGAGAAAAGTATGTAGCAACCAGTGATCTTCTAACCCTAGAAAAGGTGGAGAAAAGATCAAAGAAAGTATTGTCACTCAAAGATGTTGTTTTGACCCTACGAAGTACTAGCCTTAGGGATGGAAAGGTAATTTTTTATCCCGGAGCTAGGGCTTGACTTTTCTCCCAACTCCACCATCAGAATTTCTTCAAAATTAGTGGAGATCTAGAGGAAAGGCTAGCACAGGAGACCCTAATAGATCGAATTCTTTTGATGGCTAGCTTATCGGGAAATTGATGACCTAGGTACCCCATTGTGGCTAGTCCTGGAAGGATGTGAGGGACTATGAGTTTTAGTGACCACCCTTGGTAGATCAGTGCTTTAATCTTTGGGAGAATGGATTCTATGTTGAGTATGAGGAATTCTTAGCTCCCGGTCAAGGAGGCCTCAAGATCACTTTGTTTGCCTTCTAGGTCAAGAAGAAGCAACCTTGCAGCTTTTATACTTCGATGTGGAAGAGGAATTGCTTGTCAAGGTCGAATTCATTGATAGAATTACCCCTAGGAGATTTATCTCCTATTACATGGACCATACATTGAGAGATGTTGTAATAGAGACAAATTCCACAATTTTAAGCAATAAATGCATGCAACAATTAGCCCAAGAACAACGAAAATCCCAACCCAACATTTATGACAAAAGTAAACAAGAATAACATCAAAAGGCACGTACTTACATGTAATGGAGTATATCCAACCATTCACAATTGAGAATAAAGAAGCTCCAAGAGAAGATAGACCAATATCCACACATCAAAACTCATCCATAAAGCTCCAATTCATCCTTTAGAAAAAGTGCGAAAATCTCTAGAGAAATAAGAGATCCAAACGAAAGTGATTATGAGAAATAAACTCATCTCACTTGTATTTATACACAACTTAGAAGTTTGAATTAGCCTCCTTGGCCTACCTAAGCCCCAAAAATAAAATAATGTTCTAATAATACAACTTTTGGTGACAAATCCGCCAAACTAGCCCATAAATGAAAAGGTAAGCCTCTCAAGAGGTCAAATAATAATCTATGCATGCTGTAGGAACCTCTAAGAGGCCTAATGAGGTCCATGGGTTCCACAATGAAGAATAGGACCCTCAAAAGCAGCGAACAAGGGGTTGGCCCCTTGTAATAACCTGTCGTGCTCCAAATGACGTGGGGAAACACAAGTGTCCTTATGGGTCTCCAAATAAATCGAAGATGCCTGTATATCACCTACAAGGGCTAGGATGATGGTGTAGGTGATGCCACATCATCGTGTGAAAATTTCTAACACAAAATTCTACTGCAGTAACTGATTTATTTCTCCTACTTATCTTCCACAATAAGTTATTTACAAAACCCTTCAAGTCTCATTAAAATAAATTCTACTACAGTTATCACATAATAGCATAGAGAAAATAACAGCGATATACAAGCATAATAATCAATCACATCAACATAGTTATTTTTGGACAATTGTCCCCGGAAAAACAATAATTCCTTGTAAAGAGATTGTTGTTAAAGATTAATAAATAAACCCTCATCTGCTGCACTGATTTTCCCTAGAATCATTCCTTGTAAAGAGATTGTTGCTGAAAATTAATAAATAAACCCTCATTTGCTGCACCAAATTTCCCTAGAATTGTTCCTTGTAAAGAGATTGTTGCTGAAGATTAATAAATAAACCCTCATCTGCTGCACCAGTTTTCCCGCATTAGGTTTTTCTGGGGACAATTGTCCAAAAATAACTGTGTTGATGTGATTGATTCTTATGATTGTATATCGTTGTTATTTTCTCTATGCTATTATGTGATAACTGCAGTAGAATTTATTTTGATGAGACTTGAAGGGTTTTGTAAATAACTTATTGTGGAAGATAAGTAGGAGAAATAAATCAGTTACTGCAGTAGAATTTTGTGTTAGAAATTTTCACACGATGATGTGGCATCACCTACACCATCATCCTAACCCTTGCAGGTGATATACATGCATCTTCGATTTATTTGGAGACCCATGAGGACACTTGTGTTTCCCCACATGTCATTTGGAACACCACAGGTTATTACAAGGGGCCAACCCCTTTTCTGCTGCTTTTGAGGGTCCTGTTCTTCATTGTGGCACCCATGGACCTCATTAGGCCTCTTAGAGGGTCCTACCACATGCATAGATTATTATTTGACCTCTTGAGAGGCTTACTTTTTCATTTATGGGCTAGTTTGGTGGACTTGTCACCAAAAGTTGTATTATTAGAACATTATTTTATTTTTGGGGCTTATGTAGGCCAAGGAGGCTAATTCGAATTTCGAACAATTAAGTTGTGCATAAATACAAGTGAGATGAGTTCATTTCTCATCATCACTTTCGTTTGGATCTCTTATCTCTCTTGAGATTTTCGCACTTTTTCTAGAGGTTGAATTGGAGCTTTATGTATGAGTTTTGATGTGTGGATATTGGTCTATCTTCTCTTGGAGCTTCTTTATTCTCAATTGTGAATGGTTGGATATACTCCATTACATGTAAGTGCGTGCCTTTTGATGTTATTCTTGTTTACTTTTGTCATAAATGTTGTACTCGGATTTTCACTGTTCTAGGGCTAATTGTTGCATGCATTTACAACTTAAATTTGTGGAATTTGTCTCTATTATAGCATCTCTAAATGTATGGGCCATGTAATATGAGAAAAATATCCTAAGGGTATTTCTATCAAAGAATTTGACCTTGATAAGCCATTCCTTTTGCACATCAAAGTATAAAAGATGCAAGGTTGCTTCCTCTTGACTTAGAAGGCTAGTGGAGTGATCTTGAGGCCTCCTTGACAAGGAACCAAGAAATATTACTCATGCTCAACATAGACTCCATTCTCAAAAGGATTAAGGCACTGATCTACCGAGGGTGGCCATTAAAAACCATATTCGCTTAACTCCTCCCAGGTCTAGCCACGTTGGGGTACCTAGGGCATCAATTTCCTGACAAGATAGCCATAAAAAAAATTTGGTTTCCTAGGGTCTCCTGCATTGGCATTCCCTCTAGCTCTCCAATTTTGAAGGCAGTCCGACAGTGGAGTTGGGAGAAAATCAAAGCCCCAGCTCCGAGATCAAAACTTGCCCCTTCATCCCCAAGGCTGGTACCTCATAGGATCAAAGCAACATCTTCAGTGAAAACTTTCTTTGATACTTTGCCCACCTTGTCTAGGGTAAGGATATCATTGGTTGCTACATTATTTCCTCATACCCTAGACTAGGTCCACTTGGCCACATGTGGTCCCCTTCCTTTGAAAGACCATTCTTCAAGAACCATCCGAGATACCAATTCTAACAAGGATTTTGGGGATTGGAGAAATCCTTTACAAGTCTTATCCCATAAACCTAACCCTCAAAATTTTCTCTTCCTTTCCCTCAAATACATAGTTCTTGCTTAGAAAGTAAGCAAGCTCCATCCTTCAAAATTTTATGGGAAAGGGTTTGTTTGGGTCACTCATAGCCACTGACTTATCATTCATTAGTGACTCCATACATATCGGGTCTCCTCCCATCGGTGAAAGTCCGTAAATAGAAGGGAGCCTTAGCTGAGGTGACAGTGGGCTAAGTCTCCATTTGTTGCCCTTGGCCTAGCATTTGCCCATTAGGGATCCCCCTTAGGTCCCCTACTAGTTTGAGTGATAACATTTTGGCGCCGTTGCCAGGGACACGAAATGTGTGTTTTGTTCCCCATACGACATATTGACATATCATTATTGGCGACTCCATTGGAAGAATAAAGCCCTATTTCTTCATTCAAACTTCAAAGTCAATGCTTGTAGGGTGAAGCAAGCATCTATCAAGGCACCTACATTCACCCTATTGACTCCATTTTCAATTCTAATGTGTAAAAATCCAGAGAAATGGACCATTTCAAGCTCCTTCCTTCTCCCTATGATGCCCTTAGTCCTAAAGAAGCTCTAGAGCACCCTGACATCAAGAAATGGGTGAGATGTTAGATGCCTAAATTCAATGGAAGTCCTAATCAAGGTCCCAATGTCGGTCTTGATGAATTCTCGTGGGCTTTAGCCCTGAAAGGGATTGAGAATGAGGACACAATCATGAGATTGTTGGCCTTATCATTTGTAGTCCGAGCCAAAGATTAGTATGATAGCCTCCCCCATAAGATTGCAACTAATTATGAATATTTTGATGTCTTCTTAGAAAGATGGCGTGGCACCCCTCATGAAGAATGAATGGCTCGTAGATACCCCTCTGAGGCAAAGCTATGTAATGAAAGGAATAATCTTGAAAAGGGTCTGGGTAAAGGTGTGGAAGACACCTTAGGCCCCCCTTTAGTGTCTAAAGAGAACCCTCCTCCCGTTACATGACAAAACCTTGGGAAAAGGGGTTGGTGAAAGCTTTGGTGGTCTAGGAGATGATCAATCTTCGTCAGGTCCACATGATGAACCAGATGACTTTGAGAACATGTGTATTGAGAAAATTCAGTCTATGGAAAGTGAAGTTGAGACTAACCTTACCTTTCTCAAGGATAGTACTCCCAATGAATCTCCTTTTGAGAACCTTGAGTAAGGTGGTCCCATTAGCCCTATTACTGCTTAAACTAGCTGGGGATCAAAGGGGAATCCCTAAAGGGAAAATGCTAGGCCAAGGGCAACAAATGGAGACTTAACCCACCGTCACTTCAATGAAGGCTCCCTTCTATTTACAAACTCTCACTGATGGGAGGAGACCCGGTATGTATGGTGTCACCAATAAAGGATAATTCAATGGATATGAGTGACCCAAATGAACCCTTTCCCAAAATATTTTGAAGGATGGAACCTGCTTGTTTTCTAAGAAAGGCACTATGTAATATAGGGAAAGGGAGAGAGAATTTGAGGGTTAGGTTTATGGGAGAATACTTGTGAAGGAGTTCCCCAATCCCAAAAATCCTTGTTAAAATTGGTATCCCGAATGGTTCTTGAAGAATGGTCTTTCAAAGAAACGGAACCACACATGGCCAAGTGGACCTAGTCTAGGGTATGAGGAAATAATGTAGCAACCAATGATACCCTTACCCTAGACAAGGGGAAAGGATCAAAGAAAGTTTTCACTCAAAGATGTTGCTTTGATCCTATGAGGTACTAGCCTTGGGGATGATAGGGCAAGTTTTGATCCCAGAGCTGGGGCTTGGATTTTCTCCCAACTCCACCGTCGAAATGCCTTCAAAATTGGTGGAGTTAGAGGGAAGGCCAACACAGGAGACCCTAGGAAATCAATTTTGTTTATAGCTATCTTGGCAGGAAATTGATGCCCTAGGTACCCCAATGTGGCTAGACCTGGGAGGAGGTGATTGAATATGGTTTTTAATGACCACCCTTGGTAGATCAGTGCCTTAATCCTTTTGAGAATGGAGTCTATGTTGAGTATGAGTAATATTTCTTGGTTCCTATTCATGGAGGCCTCAAAATCACTCCACTAGCCTTCTAGGTCAAGAGTAAGCAACCTTGCATCTTTTATACTTCGATGTGCAAAAGGAATGGCTTATCAAGGTCAAATTATTTGATAGAAATACTCCTAGGATATTTTTCTCATATTACATGGCCCATACATTGAGAGATGCTATAATAGAGACAAATTTCACAAATTTAAGCAGTAAATGCATGCAACAATTAGCCCTAGAACAGTGAAAATCCCAATCCAACATTTATGACAAAAGTAAACAAGAATAACATCAAAAGGCACGTACTTACATGTAATGGAGTATATCCAACCATTCACAATTGAGAATAAAGAAGCTCAAAGAGAAGATAGACCAATATCCACACATCAAAACTCATCCATAAAGCTCCAATTCATCCTCTAGAAAAAGTGTGAAAATCTCAAGAGAGATGAGAGATCCAAACGAAAGTGATGATGAGAAATGAACTCATCTCACTTGTATTTATACACAACTTAGGCGTTCGAATTAGCCTCCTTGGCCTACATAAGCCCCAAAAATAAAATAATGTTCTAATAATACAACTTTTGGTGACAAGTCTACCAAACTATCCCATAAATGAAAAAGTAAGCCTCTCAAGAGGTATAATAATAATCTATGCATGTTGTAGGACCCTCTAAGAGGCCTAATGAGGTCCAGGGATGCCACAATGAAGAATAGGACCCTCAAAAGCAGTGGACAAGGGATTGGCCCCTTGTAATAACCCGTGGTGCTCCAAAATTCAAATGACATGTGGGGAAACACAAGTGTCCTCATGGGTCTCCAAATAAATTGAAGATGCCTGTATATCACCTGCAAGGGCTAGGATGATAGTGTAGGTGATGCCACATCATCGTGTGAAAATTTCTAACACGAAATTCTACTGCAGGAACTGATTTATTTCTCCTACTTATCTTCCACAATAAGTTATTTACAAAACCCTTCAAGTCTCATTAAAATAAATTCTACTGCAGTTATCACATAATAGCATAGATAAAATAACAACGATATACAAGCATAAGAATCAATCACATCAAGACAGTTATTTTTGGACAATTGTCCCCGAAAAACCCAACGTGGGAAAACCAATGCAGCAGATGAGGGTTTATTTATTAATCTTTAGCAACAATCTCTTTACAAGGAATGATTCTATAGAATATTGAGACACTTCTAAGAGAAACACTTGAGACAATTTTCCTTCTCTTCCCAGAGAAGTTCTGACACCTTGGAGACCCCTGTCCTTCTCTGCATCACTTCTGCGCAATGACTGCATCTCCAGCTATGTTGTCTCTCTAATCTTCCCTCTACATTGCCTCTAGGATGCTCTGCATCACCTCTTCATCAGTCTCTGATTGATGTTGATGCCCTCTGCAACTCTCCCTCTGAAATTGAACTTCTTCTCCTTGAGAATCGATTTCCCTCGAGTTACTGAGTATTTTCCTGGTGTTCTTCCAAATGACTCTCAAGTCTTCTCTTATACTTTTCCTGTTGATGAATCAATGGCTGAGATTAAATCCCTGTTGATTTCGAGTATCATCGGATGTGCCCCAACCATGAAAATTGGTAGAGAGGCTAAACCACATGAGATCTCCAAGGCCTAGAAATGGTTTGGACAGATTGTACCCGGATTGGAAGATATTAAAACAATTAATATTTTTAATGGAGTTCTTAAGTCTAAACTTAGTAAAAATAAAATATTAATGGGTATTAATATAAAACTGGGTTAATAGGTTCCAAAAGTCATGGATCAAGCCAAATATAATCTTAGCCGTTGATTAGAGATGTAACCTCGGTCGTTGAAGGACCAACGAGAAAAGTATAAGAAGAGGCTTGAGGGTCAGTTGGAAGACACAGCAAAGTGATCAGTGATTCGATTTGCTAGAGCGGGGTTGCTAAGCAAAGTCAAATCAGTGATTAGCATCGAGGGGCAGTGAGTATTGGATAGAGAGGCAAAGATAGTGCTGAGAGACCTGTGCAGAGGCAGAGAGCGAGAAGCAGCAGCCAAAGTAGGCCACACAGAGCCCAGCAGAGACAACACAGAGGCCAGAGGGCCTACATCATCCACATAGAGGGTAGCACGAGTGACGTAGAGGGTCCCAGACGCTGCGCAGTGCCTCAGAGGGCTGATGCAGAGGGTTTTGATGTTGACGCAGAGAAGTAGAAGGCTAACGCAGTGCTTTAGAGTTGCTAGAGAGGGTTTTGTGGGGCGGGTTTTCTGAATACCTGTTTCCAAATAGCGGGGTATTACTGCCGATTGTTTTTCTCTGTTGGGTGAGCCAGTTTGGCACCCAGTTGTACTCACGAAAACACTACATAATAATAAACCCTCATAATAGTTGCACCGGTTTTCCCGCATTGGGTTTTCCAGGGAAGATTGTCCAAAAATAACGGTGTCACTTGTGTATTTGTTTTCTTTCAGCTATTGATCTGTAGATGTTGAGACTGTATTATGTTTATTTCATTATTTATATATTTTAAATAACTTGTTCAGAATTAACAAGTAGAAGAAATAAACCAAAAGAATACAGATTAAATTTCTAATGGATAGACTTAGAAATTTCAACATGGTATCAGAGTGTGGTTGCAGATCACAGGAGCGCTGAAGGCACCAGCTAATCAGAGCATTTGTGGCAGAATCAGCTATCCCGAGTGACAAAAGCTGATCCTTGAAAAAGGTGACAGAAGAAGGGTTGATGCAGAGGGACTGCGTCTTCAGTCCGGGCTAGAGAGAGGCCAGCGAAGAGGCTAAGAAGGGCAGGAATAGGCTCATTCAAAGCCACGTAGAGACTAGGAGGGTTGACGCAGTTGGCTGAGGGAGTTGTTTTGCCAGTGTCAGGATTGCGCAGAGCCTAGAGGCTCAGTCCTTCAGTTGCAGGGGCATAGGAAGTTGTGGGTAGTTTGCAAGAGCGAAGTTGGTGGGGTACTGTGGGCAAAACAGTACCTAATAGGGAAAAACCAAGGTAGAGGGAGTTGCTACCGACGCAGATTTCTAGCCAGGCAATCTGGATCAGTGTTGCAGGTGCACAGAAGATCGGAGAGGTGCAACTTGACGATTGGCAGTAGGATTTCTAGAAGGGAAATCAAGACTCAGAGGGAGTCCAACAGAGAACTTCCGGGAGGGAAGTAGAGACACTAAGCAAGAGTCGAAGAGAGAACTTCTGGAGGGAAGTAGAGAGACTCAAAGGAGTTGACAGAAGAGCAGAGAGATGACCATGAATGGGTTGAGGGATCAGGACAGGTTGGACGGGGCATCCAACTTTGTGGTCTTGAAGGCCAGGATCCTGTCCATTCTAGATAGACATCGCACCAAGGCCTTCACCTTGAAAACAATGGCGATCCCAGTTGACCCAGCTGAAAATGAAAAGTTCGAGGCAATGGCCAGGGCGAAGTGCATCATCCTTGATGGGGTCAAGGATCATGTGGTCCAACATATTGCCGAGAAGGAGACGACAAAGGAAATGTGGGACGCCATGAAGAAATTGTACCAACATACTTCTGTGCAGAGGAAGATGTTACCTGAGAATCAGCTATGGTCATACCAGATACAAAAGAGGGACAAGATAGATCAATTCCTCCGTCGGTTGAAGGAGGTCCAGGACCAACTGACTTCCATAGGGGCGACGCTAGATGAAGAGATGTTGCTGAGGACCACACTTAACGCAGTCTCCGAGGAGTGGGAGACATTTGTCCAAAGCATACTGAACAGGGTAGATCTTCGAAATTGGGAAGAATTATGGACGACTCTTCGCCAAGAGGAGATCCGGAAGTTGAGTAAGACGGGAAGTAGCAGCAAAGGAGTTCGGATCAAGAAGGAAGAGGAAGAGGATGCAACTCTGGCATCTGCGGGAAAGCAGGAGAAGAAGAAAAAGGACCTCTCTAAGGTTAAGTGCTTCAACTGTGGGGAACTGGGTCATTATGCGAACCAGTGTCCAAGCAAGAAGAACAAGGGAGAGGCGTCTAACTCTAAGGCAATGCCAGAGAAGGCGGAGAAGGAGGTCGAGGAGGATGACGATTGTGCCATGAGTGCTCACGCACCTCTAGAGAAGAGGTGGGGAGACATCGAGTTGTAGTCATGAGGATTGCAGGCGATGAGGGGTAGGATCCTCAAGGTACCCAACCTCTTGGATTATACCTTGCTACAGGAACCTCGAAGGGTAGTAGCAGGATTGGCGGATGTTGATAGAGACGGATGTGGATGAAACGGCAAAGAGTGCTACAATGCAGGACTCACCTGGCAACGTGAGGCTAGCAGGCTGCAACAGTGTGAGAGGCACGGAGAGTGTTGCAATGGTGCAGAATGGCACAGAGAGGTTTGAAATAGTGCGAGATGCAGGGAGTTGTTGCAACAGCGCAAAGGTTAGTAGAGAGAGCACTCGTTAGTGACGGAGGGAGCTTCAGCATCGGGAGTGTTTCTAGCCTGATAGAGATGTCAGAAGTTGGGTGGATCAGTTACTTACTTCTCAGTAGCTGAGTTGCAGTGCAGTAGCGATTAGCAGTAGCACGATGTAGCATGATGAGAGGGGGTTGCAGTGCAGTAGCGGTTAGCAGTAGCACGATGCAGCATGATGAGAGGATTGCAGTGCAGTAGCGATTAGCAGTAGCACGATGTAGCATGATGAGAGGGGGTAGCAGTGCAGTAGCGGTTAGCAGTAGCACGATGTAGCATGATGAGAGGGGGTTGCAGTGTAAATGCAGTGTTGGGAGAAAGGACTAGCAGTAGTATGGATGCAGAGGGAGTTGTCGTACAGATGCAGCAGTGGCATTGGCAGGGCCATGGGTAGCAGTACAGGATGCAGCAGTGCAAAGGATGTTGGGCAGGGAGGCCTAGTATCAGCACACATACTGATGCCGTATAATCAGAGTGATGCTCAGTGAGGAGTATTAATATAGCACAATCCTCGCTAAGAGGAAGTATTGATTTGGGGTAGCATCAGAGGTACACTAGCCATGAAAATTGGTGTAAAGGCTAAAGCACAGGAGATCTTCAAGACGCAAAAATGGTTTGGACAGATTGTACCTGGATTGAGAGATATTAAAATAATTAATTCTTTTAATGGATTTCCTAAGTCTAAACTTACGAAAAATAAAATATTAATGGGTATTAATATAAAACTGGGTTAGAAGGTTCCAAAAGTCATGATCAAGCCAAATCTAATCTTAGCCGTTGATTAGATATGTAATCTCGGTCGTTGAAGGACCAACGAGAAAGTATAAGAAGAGGTTTGAGGTTCAGTTGGAAGACACACAAGAGAAATTAGTCATTCGATTTGCTAGAGCGAGGTTGCTAAGCAAAGTCGAATCAGTGATCAGCAGCGAGGGGCAGTGAGTACTAGACAGAGAGGTAAAGATAGTGTCGAGATACCATCGTAGAGGCAGAGAGCGAGAAGCAGCAGCCAGAGCAAAGCCACGCAGAGCCCAGCAGAGACAACACAGAGGCCAGAGGGCCTGCGTCATCCACGCAGATGGCAGCAGGAGTGACACAGAGGGTCCCAGAGGCTGCACAGTGCCTCAGAGGGTTGACGCAGAGGGTTTTGAGGCTGACCCGAAGTAGCAGGAGCTGACGCAGTGCTTTAGAGTTGCTGGAGAGGGGTTTGTGGGATATGTTTTCTGAATACCTGTCTCTGAATAGAGAGGTATTATTGCGGGTTGTTTTTCTCTATTGGGTGAGCCAGTTTGGCACCCAGTTGTACTCGAGGAAATATTGCATAATAATAAACCCTCAGAATAGCTGCATCGGTTTTCTTGTGTTTGTTTTCTTTCAACTGTTGATCTGTAGATGTTGAGACTGTATTGTGTTTATTTTGTTATTTATATGTTTTAAATAACTTGTTCAGAATTAACAAGTAGAAGAAATAAACCAGAAGAATACAGATTAAATTTCTAACGAATAGACTTAGAAATTTCAACAGTCCCTAATCAACGACTAAGATTAAAATAGATTTAATCCTCGTCTTTTAGAAGCTTATCACCCATATCTTTATTAATGCCCATTAATATTTTTATTTTCCTAAGTTTAGACTTAGGAACCCCATTAAAAATATTAATTATTTTAATAACTCATCATCCGAGTGGAATTTCTCCAAACGATTTCTGGGTCTTGGAGATATCATGTATTATAGCCCCTCCACAAAATTTTGGAACTAGATCACATCTGATGCTACCCAAAATCAACACTCCCTCTTAGCGAGGAATGTGCTCTAGCAATTCTTCCCAATACAAGCATCACACTAATCCATGGCATCGGTCCTCTGCACTATTGATGCTCGACTTGCTGCCCCTCATCTACTGCGCTGCTACAACCTATACTGCTGCCCATGAAACTGCAATTGTCACTGCTACATTTGTACTACAGCTCGCTCTGAATATGCAGCATCATGCTGCCCATAGCATTGCCACTACTAATTGCTTCACTGCAACTCCCTATACTATCCGTTTCTACTACTGAAACAGATTCTTAACCATCCTTGTCTTCTCCCTAATATAAAAATACTTTGTTCTTCCTAGAGCCTTGGTGAGACTGTCTGCCACATGTTATCCTGTCGGGGTGTACCTCAATTGTACTACCCCTCATTGGACACAGTCTCTGATAAAGTGACACCTAATGTCAATGTGCTTCGATCGATCATGAAAAACTAGATTCTCAGAGAGCTTGATGCAACTCTGATTATCACACAAAATATTGGTCGCTTCCATCCTTCTCCTGAATAAATTCACGAGCAATTTCCAAATCCATATGGCTTCACACGAAGTTGTGCTAGTTGCCACATATTTAACTTCAGCTGAGGTTAGAGCTACGAATTTTCGTTTCCTACTACACCAGGAGGTCATTCCCGATCCAATGTTGAAACAGTACCCAGAGGTACTTTTCTGATCTACTGAACTTTCAGCCCAATCTGAGTCAGTGAACCCACTCAGCCTGATGTCATTGCCTTGGATGTACATTAGTCCATGTCGATTGCTCCTCGTATATATCTAAGAACATGCTTTGTTGCTGCCCAATGTGCCCTCTTTGGTTCTACCATGAACTGACTAAGGGTGTTGACAATGTAACAAATGTCTGGCTTGGTATTGACCAGATACATCAGGGACCCTATGAGCTTCCTGTACAAGGTGGGATTAACTTCTTTATCTTCGGATGAATCAATCTTCTTCCAGTTGGTAATCGTTGGAGTAGCCATAGTTCTACAGTCCTGCATTCTGAACCTTTTCAAAATATCTGTAGCGTATCTCCCTTGTCCAAGAAAAATCCCACCCTTTTGCTGCCAAACTTCCAACCCCAAGAAATAATGTATCTGTCCCAAATCCTTCATGTCAAATTCGGTAGCTAGGTTTTCCTTGCAATCTTTGATGAGCCTGGATGAGCTTGTCAGAAAAAGATCATCCACATATAACATCGAGATTATAGACTCATTCTCTACAACCATATAGTAGAGGTTAGGATTTGCGTCACTTTTGACGAATCCCATCTGTTGAACTGGTAAATCCCCTCTGCGGACAGAGGAGATCCCACTAGCCCAACACGGGTCTAGCAATAATCACACACGCTACACGCAGGTTCCTAATTGCATAAATCAAAGATCGATCAGAAGGATCTACCTGGAATCCAACGCTAATTGTTGTAGAAGAAATGTCGCTCTCGTCCCTTAGCTTTGGCTGGTCACAATCCTTACGCTCAACGTAAACGAACACCTGCACAAGCAAAGAACGATACAAACACAAGCGTAAAATCCAGTATATGCAATTATATATCGGTCAGACAAGATATAACTCAAATACCATTAGAAGACACATGAGTGGAACCATAATGATAGTC
>APFE031403082.1:27692-59064 GCA_000404065.3 Pinus taeda
ACTTAACGGATTTCAAGAGATATGCACAAAACAGATAATTCACTCAAAGGAATCTAAAACCAGATCTGAAACATGAACAATAACCCAGCAAAGCAAAGAAAACACCAAGATCTTCAAAGAACTATGTAATCTAAGTCCCAATGAAGTCAGGTAAAAACAAACAAGCTAAAAGTGAAATACTTGCAGCATGTAATGCAAAACTCGTACAACTACCAGAAGAATGTGGAAATCAGTCAATAAAATCACTGGATCAGTAAATCGCAAATCCGACAGAAGGCTCGATGACAAAGCCACAAGGGCTAAGATGTAAAATCGATAGACAAAGGCGAACAACTGAAGGATGGAAAGAAAAACCAGCCAAATAACAGTCCAAAAAACTTCCAGGAGGTGTAAAAGGAGCAAAAAGACACAGATCGAAGCTTAAAAGGCTGACAAACAAGCTAATTTAAAAAATTAACCAGTCTGGCGCGACTGTCAGGCTGCAACTCGCGCTAAACAGAGATTGGCGCGAGTTGTCTGAGAGCAACAAGCGCCAATCAGCGCGACTGTCTGAAGTAAAAACGCGCTAATGAAGCTTGCCAGGTAAAAAGACAAAACGGATAGTTCCAGGCTTAGTTTCTAGTATCTAAAAAGAGCCAGCAAGCAAAAAACAACAAGAACTTTAACCCAGAAAGCTATTCAGACCAATAAACAAGAGAAAAATCGACATGCAAGGCAAGGTTGAAATTGTTCAGTTTGTAAACTGAACCGGAGATCGACTGAAGTGGCGTTGATCTACTTCACTTCTGCATAGCAGGAGTGTTTCGAAGGCTACCTGGCCGCTCTTTAGACTCCGTCCACAATTTACAAATCAAACAATACAAGAACAATCAACAAGCTTCTCCCCAGTGGAGTCGCCAAATTGTTGAACTGGTAAATCCCCTCTGCGGACAGAGGCGATCCCACTAGCCCAACACGGGTCTAGCAATAATCACACACGCTACACGCAGGTTCCTAATTGTATAAATCAAAGATCGATCAGAAGGATCTACCTGGAATCCAACGCTAATTGTTGTAGAAGAAATGCCACTCCCATCCCTTAGCTTTGGCTGGTCACAATCCTTACGCTCCACGTAAACGGACACCTGCACAAGCAAAGAACGATACAAACACAAGCGTAAAATCCAATATATGCAATTATATATCGGTCAGACAAGATATAACTCAAATACCATTAGAAGACACATGAGTGGAACCATAATGATAGTCGTTCATTAATCAGTAAAAACAGAGAAAGATTACAACCAAAGGGTTCTTACGTTGAACCTCCTCTGACTGGGCCAGCAGCTAAATACGCCTTGCAAAGTGACCTCTTCTCTCTCAATATTTTGGCAGCATAACCCCTCTATAACTCTCAATTCTCACTATCAATCCAGCATGAACTTGGCACTCACAATAGCTCTAGCAAAAACTAGTTGGTTTAATGCAGGGTGACAGTCATTTATAGATGGAGGAGGAGGAAGTATGCATTGTATCCGGACACCTACTGAAGATTAGGCATTGTCCCAGAATAGCCACTGAACTTGGTTGTCATGGATAAAAAGATGACACTCGACCACTTCCATGAGATTTTTCCCCAGAGAACTGCATGAGCAATGAAGGAAAAAACACTTCAGTGCGCGCTGGCTAAAAATCATAACCAAATTTGGGCGGCGCGGGCTTTGCTCTATGACAGAGCGTCCATGGACGCACCCTCTTTGAAGGAACTGAGCCATTAGCGCGGGTAAGACACTGTGGACCCGCGCTAATGGAAAAAGGGCACTTTTTAGGGCTAATCTGCAAAAGGTGTCTTCAGGGACTTTGAAGTTCATACTTAGGAGAATCCAATGCAGGTGTTTTTAAGTTGTGTCACTGGTCACAGGTCCATAAATGTGTCCTCCAGTGTGCGAAAGCAAGGGTAACAAGGACGGTGACCAACGGTGACAAATTACTGCGTAACACCATCTTATGCAAGTAACCATCAATTTGACCATACCATGCTCTAGGCGCCTGTATAAGCCCATACAAGGCATTCTTCAACCTGCATACATGATATTTCTTCCATGTGTCGCAAAACCCTCTCGTTGTTCAATGTATACGTCTTCTTCTATCACCTCGTTTAAGAACGCGGCCTTGACATCCATCTAGTGAATCTCCCACCCCATCTGTGTTGCAAGGGATATCACAGATCTAATAGAAGTATACCTGGCTACTAGGGCGAAGGTTTCTTCGTAGTCTATCCCTTCCTTCTGAGCAAACCCTTAGCCACAAACTTGGCTTTGTATTTTTCGACACTGCCATCTGCAGCGTATTTGACTTTGTAGATCCATCTTGAACCTACAACTAACCTGTCCTGAGGCCTAGGTACCACTTCCCAAACATAATTGACCATTATGGAACTGTATTCCTCCACCATAGCATCTACCCATACTTATGTTGAACGACCTCCTGAAAACTAGAGGGTTCTCCAACCTGAGCCACCAAGGCTTGGTATCTATCAGGCTGTCTACGCTCCCTTTTCTCGTTTCTTGGCACACCAATGAAATCCTCTGCATCCCATAGTATTTGTTGAAGTTCCCAACTCATTCTTCCACTGGTAGTGAGTATATCTAACTGCTCCTCCTCTTCTCGAGACTCCACTTGTTGCGATACCTCTGCAGTTTTATCTTTAGGAGCAATACTGGTGTTGGTTTCTGCTGGTCGAAGTGGCTGGAACAATGGATCATCCTTTGAGTGCTCTTTGGAAGGCATTTCTCGGGATTCCCTGAAAGCTCTGTCCTCCATGAGCTGTACATCCCATCGAATTATGATCTTCCTATTCCCCGGAAGATAGACTCTATATGCCATATCATTCTTGCTATATCCCACAAGATATCATTTTTCTACAGTTTGATCCAATTTCTTCCTCTCTTCTTCGGGTATATGGCAGTATGCCAAACTCCCAAATATCCTTAAATGACTCACCTCAGGTTTCTTATCGGTGAAGACACTCTCCATAGTAATCTTACATAATGCCCTGTGAGGAGTCTTGTTCTGGACATACACTGTCGTGCTGCATGCTTTTGCCCATAGGAATTTGGGCATATCCAAATCATACAACATCGCCCTAGCAGCTTCAACAATAGTCCTGTTCTTCCTTTCTGCTCCTCCATTCTGCTTTGGATTATAGGGAGCTGTCCATTCTCTTATGATGCCTTCCCTTGCGCAAAAATCAGTGAAGTCCTTGTCAATGTATTCTCCACCATTGTCGGAGTGCAACAATTTTATCCTCTTTCCTATCAAATTCTCAACTAGAGCCTTGAACTCTTTGAATCGACCAAAAACCTTATCCTTGGTTTTTAGAAAGTAGATCCAAGTCTTTTTGAAATGGTCATCAATGAAGGTGACGAAGTATTCGACACCACTAAGAACTTTTGTGGACATGGATCCACAAATATATGAATGTATCAATCCCAGAACACTCTTAGCCCTATTGTTACTCCTGAATAAGCCGCTTTGGCATACTTGCCTAGTGCGCACCCTCTGCATAGATCATCTTGTTTGGTACTTACCTCTAGAACTCCAGTGACAGTTCTTCCGAGAATTCTTAGAGCCACATGGTGTAAGTGTCCCATCCTCCTGTGCCATAGTTCATTCAAATCATTTTTCCCACTGCTGCCTATTAGTGCCATTGGAGATTCTAGCTATAACTTATATAGCCTGTTACTTCTGACTCTACTTTGAGCCTTCCTTTTCCAACTCAGGTGTTTGACATATACCTTCTTCCCAATGAAGAAAACATCATAGCCCTTGTTTTGTAGCTGAGATACATAGAGTAAGTTTATCCCCAATCCTAGCACATGCAGCACATTGATTGCTTAAAGTCTATCCCCTGCTTCTGTTTGAAAGACTACAGTACCTCTTCCTACGGCGGTACATTTTGACTTATTTCCCATGGTGATTTGGAAGTTCATCTGTTCTTCCTGATAATTCGAAAAACATTCTTGTATTCCTGTCATGTGCGGAGAAGCTCCACTATCAATATACCAAATCCCAGAGGAGGCAGAACTTGCTAAGCAAGCGACTTCTTCTTCCAGTCTAGAAGCTAACATAGAATAATCATGATCCACATTCTTCATGCTTTCTCGTATCCCTATAGAACTGCGTGAGTCCTTTTGAGTTGCTGCCTTGGAATTATGCTCCTAAATCATAGCAGACTCTCTAATCCTATTGCCTGATCTCAACTCCAATACCATGTGAAAATTTCTAACACGAAATTCTACTGTAGTAATTGATTTATTTCTCCTACTTATCTTCCACAATAAGTTATTTACAAAACCCTTCAGTAAACATTAAAATAAATTCTACTATTATTATCACATAATAGCATAGAGAAAATAACAACGACATACAAGCATAAGAATCAATCACATCAACACAGTTATTTTTGGACAATTGTCCCCGAACAAACCCAATGCGGGAAACAGTTGCAACAAATGAGGGTTTATTTATTAATCTTCAACAACAATCTCTTTACAAGGAACGATTCTACAAAATATTGAGATACTTCTGAGAGAAACACCTAAGACAATTTTCCTTCTCTTCCCGGATAAGTTTTGACACCCCAAAGACCTTCTGTCCTTCTTTGCATCACTTCTGCGTGGAGACTGCATCTCCAGCGGTGCTGTCTCTCTGATCTTCCCTCTGCGATGTCCCTAGGATGCTCTACGTCACCTCTTCCTTAGTCTCTAACTAATGTTGATGCCTTCCTCTTCCTTCACCTTGCAACTCTCCCTCTGAAATCGAACTTCTCCTTGAGAATCGATTTCCCTCGGGTTACTGAGTATTTTCCTAGTGTTCTTCAAAATGAATCTCAAGTCTTCTCTTATACTTTTCCTGTTGATGAATCAATGACCGAGATTAAGTCCCTAATCAACGGCTAAGATTAAAACAGATTTGATCCTCGTCTCTTAGAAGCTTCTCACCCATATCTTTATTAATACCCATTAATATTTTTATTTTCCTAAGTTTAGACTTGAGAACCCCATTAAAAATATTAATTATTTTAATAACTCGTCATCCGAGTAGAATTTTTCTAAACGATTTCTAGGTCTTGGAGATCTCATGTATTCTAGCCCCTCCACAAAATTTCGGAGCTAGATCACATCCGATGCTACCCAAAATCAACACATCGTGCAAATCCTGGATCATCTGTATATCTGGGGCCAGCTGAGCATGATGGATCAGGTGCATCATCCTTGTCCAATAAGTGAACCACGATCAATCTCCGAATGGCTGTGGGGATCCATAGAGTGCAATCTGCTGCTGTGGAGGCCCATGGCTCTCAACACTCACCCTACATGTGCCAATGTAGCCCTCTGGAGGATTAGGACCCCGTATAGGGAAACTAAACCCCAAATGGAAACCATCTGCAATCCTGCATAAGATCTAATGCATCCCCAAGCCTTCCAGTACAAGAAGTCATTAGAGAAATCGAGTAAATGGTCTTACCTAATCATGGACCACAGTTGGGGACTTCATAATTGCCCCTCCCTTCCATAATGGGCTTCGGGATGTGCCAATGTCTCCTAAACTCCAAATGGAGTTAACCAAGCACCCTAGGGCAATATTCAAGGTACATCCTTCAAAAGGTGGTGGCATGTGACAGATATGGTGAATGATGTAGGGGATGAGAAGGGGCAGTCTTGGGTCACATGTTAGGGTACAAGGGTAGATAATAAGAGGGAAGCCCACACTTGGGTTTATAATGTGTAGGAGGGAGAAATCGTGGTACATGAGGTGCCCCAACCTTGATTTTTCCACCCTTCTTTACATGCCTTTCGTCTTTTTATGATTTTCTTTGAACCACTACTCGAGGCTCATGGGGTCAGAGCATGATGTATAAGATATAGCAGTGAATTCCCCCTTTTAAGGTGGGGCAGTTCATCACCCGCCAGGGGTTGGGACAATCATGGGTTCCTACATGATGAAGAAAGCTCATAGAACTTGTAGGAACCAGGGTGATAGCCATGATGATGGGGTAGAGCTCATGTATCAACTTTTGCCCACTTGCTAAATGTTTTAGTCCCAGCCATCTTTTGCATTTTGTGATACTTTCCCTGTTGAATGTGGCCATATATGCTTTTAACTTTCTTTCCAACTGCATCAACCTCCGTGCTTCATTCTATGCCATGACCTAAGGTGTGGGCAAGGGGAAGGGGAGAGCTAACCCTATGAGGACCCAGTGGAGGAATGTGGACCCAGGTGGGAAAAATGATGGATGGGGAAGTAATGAATGGAAAGAGGGTAATATAAGCGGATAAGGGAGCGGGACCACACAACCAAAAACGGGGTTTCCCATGAAATACCATCCCTGGAACCAGATGGTCAGTAAAAGAGATCCCACAGACCTAGAATCCAAAGTTAATTCCTAAAAGGGGTCTAGGGGATAGAAGCACAAACCTAACCCATTATTTCCGCCAAATCCCCCCATTAATCCATGCCCATAAGTGTCCATGATAAGAAAACTATAATACTCAGTTTCCAAATGACAAGGCATACCTTTAGATTCAAGAGGCCCACCTTCAAACATACGATCATGGCAGATGGGCGAGGGAACATATGGCTGGCTCAAGTGGCGGAAAAATGGAACAATGAGCTAGTTGGTGGCTACAAGGGGCTGCTGACTGTCGACTGAGGACCATCTCGAAGAAAAAATTCTCCAAGGCATATTACCCACAAAATGGTGGGTAACAGGGCCTATAGGAGAGAAGAGACCAAGTAGAAGAACAAAGGGAGTGGGCGGACATAGAAGCAAATGCAAGGTTCTATCCACAGGAAAGCACACGATCTGAGATGCCTTGGGATGTCAGAGAGGCCAACAAGGCCATGAATGAACTTCACATCTGTGACTGAGTGGCTCGAAGGGTGGGCAACACCTTCAATAGGGGAGTGATGATGGGTCCCATCAATAGGTATATTTTGAGGCCCATTGTGCTATCCTCTAGCCCTTAAAATTTCTTTTTGGTCACATTTATTTACATTTTTAGCTACAATGTTCTTAGTAGGGAGACTAAAGGGTGCATGTCATATTTCATCGCATAATGTGGTTAATATGTAGGCAAAATAAGCATTTTTTGAGACATTTACTATGCAGGGCTTGTTGGATGCATCTAGAGAGAATATAAGAGGCCTATCCATTACATTAACTCTCCAACTCGACTTGAGTCCAAATATTCCTCACCAACAGCTCAAGGTCTACTGACAGCTCAACAACTCAAGTGCATGTGGAGATCTAAGGGAACCAAATCCACCAATTTCGAGATTTTGGAGGGAAGCAATCCTCCTCTCAAGGGAGATGCCCCTCAGTGACTTTTTGTATAAATAAATAGGCCTAAGGGCTCATTAGGATTAGAACTCTTGGAGCTAGGAAGAGTTATTGTAGGCTGATTACTTGAGACTATTATCTTCATTCTAAGATTATGTATTTGAACTCTATTTTTTGCTAATGAAAGGTCCCTTGTTGGTTTACATTTGAGTTAGCTTAGGAGGGCTAAAACCCTTAGGTTAGGGCCTAACCCAGAGGCTTTAGTCCCTCTCATGTATTCTTTCCTTGTCCTTGTTCAAGTCATTGTATTTCTTTCCTTGCTTAAGTACGAATTATATTGCAAAAATTGTACTTGTAGGTTTGATGACCACCTCTCTTGTCGGAAGTGTGGTTGAAGAGTCTACAACAATAAGCCAAAAATGTGTGTTTATGATTTCATGGAAATTGCTAGGTTTCAAATTGAAATTCTTTTGCATGCTTGGCTTATGCACCTTAGAAGTTAACAGCATGATTGGCAAATAGATGAGATGCATGTTGTAGGATCGAATAGAACTTGAGGAAATAAAATTCAACTCACCTTTTTCACCTTGATTAATTTTGCTGCAATATTGATAAAAAGATGTATGTTCTTGATTGCTAGTATGCAAGGGCTGCCAATGACTTGCAGGGGTTGGTACACTCATCCACATCCACTTAGACATCACCATCCTTCTCCTGGACACCTCATATAGCTCTCAAGCTCTGCCACCGAGATCATCTTTTCAGGGCCAATGAAGGACAACATAGGCATGAACTTTTGTGCAGGATAGACCTCCGAGGGGTGCTAATCTTGGCAAAAGGCATCATCCACTTAGACATCACCATCCTTCTCCTAGACACCTCATATAAATCTTAAGCTTTGCCACCGAGATCATCTTTTTAGGGCCAATGAAGGACACCATGAGCATGAACTTTTGTGCAAGATAGACCTTCGAGGGGTGCTAATCTTGGCAAAAGGCATCACACATCCTTCATCCACCTTCCTCCACCTTCATAACACTTTCCTTTCCCTCAGAAATCTCTCGGACCCACTCTTGTAGCAAAACAGGGCACTCCTGTAGCACCCTATAGCAGTCCTGTAGCACTATCCAGATTCAGTCAGATTTGCCCTAAGACCTTGACTTTTGCATTTTGAAGTTGAATAATGACCCCTAGGCTTTGATTCCATGATTAGGGAGACTCTAGGACCACTCCAAACCCATCCTTCCTCCACTACACAAACAACAAGTAGATTCAACTTAGTTTTTTTTAATTCCCTAGTTATGTGTTGGAGACTGAATTTCTTCTTCTCAAGCAATTTGCAATTAGATTAATGATTCATGCAAGTAGAACAATGATTTGATTAGTTTGCAAATAGAGTAGTATGGTTTATTTCTGCAACTAGTGTATGTTGTTCCTTTCTTGCAGTTACAATTAGTCTTTACATTTAATGAATGGTACTATCATTTATGCAATTAGGCTAATACTCCTTTCCTTGCAATTAAGGCATGTTTTTCTTATCTTTCCACAGAAATTCTCTTTGTAGATTAGCTGAAGGAGTGGTCTCCGATTGCCTTGATCTGATCCAATGATTGAGGGTGACATGAGTAGAACTTGACCTACTGTGCATATAGCACTATCACCTCTAAGTTTGTATGAACCTCGGGTTGATAATTTAAGTTGAAAGTCTTGGGAGTTACAACATCCTTGATGCAATACCAAGGCTCATCACCTGTGCCTGAACCCAGATATAGTTGTAGCCTAACTGAAAATCTATCTTCGAAAAATATTTGGCTCCCCTCAACTCATCTATTCTAGGGATGGGATACCAGTGGCAGTTTCTGATTATCCTCTTGCTAAGAGCTCGGTAGTCAATACACATTCGTAAGGTACCGTCCTTCTTAGACATCACCACTGAAGAAGCGAAAGGATTGGAACTAGATCGAATGTAACCCAACCTCAACAACTCCTTAATGGCTTCTCAATTTCATCTTTGTAAACTTTGGGATATCGGTAGGGGCTGGTAATGACTGGCTGCACTCCTTCGTCCAATTCTATAACATGTTCAAAGCTTTTGTCTGGTGGTCTACCTAGAGGAACATCAACAAAAACTTTATGGTGTTTACAAAGCAAAACTTGAATGTAGTATGGATGTTATCGTGGTTGTTTCGACTGCATGACGTTTGTGATGAAGCACTCAACTACCCACTCAATGTCGCCCCATCGCAACACTGCTTCCATGCTATTAGATGACACCGTCTTCGGTGGATATTGATGCATGGTCGTCAAAACTACCTTCTAGCCATCTGTTGGATTAGTGAATTTCATCTACATGTTCCTTTGGTTGGTAGTATATGACCCAATGTAATAGAGCCACTAAACTCCTAGAACCACATTGGTGTCTAGTACATCCACCACGAAAAAGTCATCTGTCAATGTATAATTTCCCATGGATAGCTTCAACTTGGGGACATATCTAGTGCAGTCCATCTAATGGTTGTATGGTATAACAATTGCGAACTCATCAAACTCTTATGTCGGAATATCTCTTTGATCAACCAAGGTTGAATCTATGAAATTGTGGGAAGCCCCACCATCAATCAAGACTGTCACCTTGTGCCCTTCCAAAACTCCTCTAACTCTGAAAGTATGGTATCTAGGGAATCTTGACATGGATGCAATAATAGGGGCTTTGTCCCTAGCCTGTGAAGTCTCACCTCCAACAGTTTGATGTCTCTGTCCTTGTGCTTGCTCCAGTACTAGTTCCTCATCTTCATCATCGTTGTCACTCTCTAAGTACACCTCAATATAGTGGGCCTGGCACACCTTGTCCTTTCCCGAACACATGTACCATGGTGCCCAAGGGTCCTAACAATTGAAACAAATCTTCTTATTTCTCAACTCCTTTTGAGTATCCTTGTCCAATTTCGGTGTCCTTGTCCATTCGTTTCGCAAAGGTTTGTCCTCTTTGCTCTCCTAGGTAAAGGAAGGCTTAGGAGGGAATCTGCTTTTAGGAACAACATCCCACATGTCCCTATCTCTATTAACTACATCACGAAGAGTGGTGGATTGATAGCCTTTTACCCAACCATGTACAGGCTCAGAGAACCCCTCCACAAATAGAATCATCAGTCGTCCTTCAGAAATGTCTATGGCCATCATTGTTAATCTCTGAGACTTTGAGATGTAGGCCTCCAAACAACTTGTCTGCTTGAGCTGGGCCAACTCCCTGAAGTGAAGCTCCGAATCCACCACTATCTTATGACTGCAACGACCTATCTATATAAAGATTATTAATGAAAATAAATTATATTAATTAATAAAATGATTTTAAAATACATATATATATATATATATAGATATATATAGATATAAGAAATTAATATAAAGTTATAATCTTAATAATATTTTAATAAATCATAAAGTGATATCTTTAATTAAATTTGAAATACTTATATATGTGACCATAACAGTGTGATAGAGGAGGCGAGACATGGAAGGTGTCACCTGCAGATTAAGCGGTGGGCTGCGGATGGAAGGGCGGCCACTGCCAAGAAACCTGATAAAACCACCGAGCAGAAGGTTACGGAGGGGGGCGGAAGGAAGGGAAAGAACAGGAGAAGAAACCCTGAAGGAGGAGGAACATCATCTGAGGAAATTACCCACATGAAGAACTTGAATTGTTCTGAGGTTCTGGGCACGGGGGAACAATCGGTTTCTGTTAAGAAGCTTACTGGAAGCAGCCAGGTTCTGCTTAGTTTGGCTGGGTGGATTCAGTCATTTGGTAACTGTAGCGGCGCAGCTGGAGGCATCTTCAACGACAGGAACGCAGTGGCACAGGTAGGTACCTTAGCAGTTCTGTTAATTGCTTTTGTCAAATTTCAGGAAATTGTTTACAGGTTCATGATAAATCCTTTACTGTTTGATAAATCCCTTACTGTCTTTCTTTGCATCTGTTCTCGGCTCTTACATCTGGTATCAAAGCAGGTTCAAACTCTCGGATCTGTTAAGTCTGATAGGATAAGTAAGTTAAGTCTGTTAGGATAAGGTTACTTGATCTAAAACCTCTAAAATAAACAAAGAACAAAGAACTAAAAGTCTATGGTAATACATTCAGGAAAAGCAGTTCACTCGGAAACTACTACTATTACAACACTTTATGCCATAAAGATGTGGTTGTCTACTAATAGTAATTCTGGAAATAACGCTCTCTATACTGAGTTCAATACTGAGTTCTGAAATAGATAGTTGTATATAAACATTACTCATGTCCAATTCAGTACTATTATGCTGCTACAGTGCTGGATTTTTCTGGCTATTTATAACATCTGAACAACCTGTGAAAGTCTTATTGAAATTGCGATTCGTTGCTAACAATCGGCATGCAATAACCTTTAAATATTACTCAACTCTCATTCTTAAAAATTGAACTGTCTTATCACAGACCTTTGTTGATTTGTGAATGAACAAAATAGCACGCCACCACAATCTACATGAAAATATTTATTATCCCATGGCAAAAGTACTTTCAACCTGCAGCTTAATATAACACAGGGTTACCTCATTCCAAGTTAATTCTCTTGCTGTTGAGCAATATGCAGCCATCAAGCAAGTCGTGAACACATAGCTGTGAGCTTGTTCCTAAAACCCACAGCCACCGCGTGAGTTACAGCCATTGAATGTCATCTAGTTGACCCCGTGACTCACTCTACATGACCCTCTGCTTGTCGCGACCTTGGCTCATGCTCTTTTGCCGGAGTGGTAGAGACGAATCTGTGAAGATTTGAGACTCATTACCTGCAAGCTTAGCTGCCAGAGAGTCCCACTGCACCAGGAGACTGCAGAATATAAAACCCGATTTGACATCTCCCCAGCCATTATCTTCTCTGTAAAAGACCCTGCATAATGATCCTGCCATATGTAAACAGAATTTAAATATATAAAAAAAAAAACAAAAAACGAAAAACTGTTGATAACTGACTAAGCTTCTTTAGTTTAAAGACCAGAAAATGTAAAAAATACTTTTCATGTCGCTATGCTGCGAGCATGGATCGAACGCACGAACACGCGACTTTTAGATCTTCAGTTTGACGCTCTAAATAATGGCAAGTAAATTTGAAGAGGACTTAACTCATTGATTATGCCCACACCGCATCGTGCAGGCGTGTTATTGTGGAGACGCGTGTACCAAACCTGGTTATCGTGGCCGAAGAAATAATTTTATTTTTTCCAGGTGTCAAAGCAATGAATCAGGTGTTAAATATGTGAACCGCCGAAGTCGAACCGTAATTCATATAGTAATCATATATATTAAATTATTTAAAAGTAATTACAGTGCTTAAAATAACGGATGCATATCATTTAAATTATATGATTAACAGAATGGGGATATGACATAGGTTAAAGACTTTGGGTTATAAATGAAACGTAACCAGAACCGTTCAAATGAGAAACAGAAGGAGAAAATTTATGTTGAGCATGACGTGAATCGAACTATATGGGCAGGTTTGATTGATGGGTGTGTTCATATATTTTATAACTGTCACATCCGTGGGTGGGATTTAAGTTTTATTAAAGTTATAAAATTCGGAACTGTAATATCCGCTGAGCTATATCATCGATGGGGTATTAAACAAACCATACATCATGCCCCGCAAACATTAATATATGCCGCTGTCATATCATATGATATATATGGTAAACACAACAGTCATGTTGGGCGAGGATTTCGACCCGCGAACCTTTCCACCGTAAATACGCCTTCAACCAACCCGTCTCTGCGATAAAAACAAGTGGGAATTCTATATCATAAAATAATTAGAATTTTTAAACAGGACTTTGAAACTTTAAAATCCAATTCACTGAGGCCCACATCACACCGTATCAACATGCCCAACGAATCATAAAGCTATATTTATTTTATTAGCTTATAAAGTTCCCATCGAATCATTGTCCTAAAAAAAAAAAATCGCGGTTTGATTTTATTGTTGAAATAGGTCTTATAATAAGGTAACCTAATATTGAAATATATATATATATATATATATATATATATATATATATATATATATATATATATATATATATTTCCAATTACTTCTTTTTTTTTATTTTTATTTTTTAATCTAATGTAATCATTCATAAGTATATTAGATTTATTTTCAAGATCGCTCACAAACATATTAGATTTTTTTTTCAAATATAAAACTCAGAACTAAAGGAAAAAGGTTCTTACGACTTTATTTAAAGTTTAATATATTTATATTGTGAATTTCAATATAAAGTTTAATACTTTTATAAGTGTGACTTTTATTGATTTTAGTTAAAATTTAATAGAATTTAATAGAAAATTATATTGGAATACTCAGTATTCTCTTAGTTTAACTTGAAAAATATATATATTATATATATATATAATACATTCAGCACATCTGTGAATTAGTGAAAAATGTTTACTAAGAGAATAAGTGTTATGAAAGAAACTTAGAAACGTTTTTATTTTATATATAGTTAGGCATTAATATTTTTATTTTATGTTACAAAGATTATAAAGACTCATGCATTAGAATAGGATTCCCTGCATTAAGATAGGATTCCCTGCATTAGGACAAGGAGGTCACGAGACCACCCTCCTTGACCTCGATACCAGTAAGATCTACCTAGCAGATAAAAATAGCAAAAACTATACCTGTTTATGAATGTGAAATTGCAAAAGAAAATTATATGTTAAATTTGATTGTCTACCTCAATTTTTTTATAGAATTTTATTATGTACACAGGAAACATTACAATGGTAAAGACATATGAGCAACGACGACGTGATTGGGCAGCATCACCGTCATTAATGCCGCCACCGTCGCCATCATCATCCTCATCACCACCACTATCACCATCGTCTCCACCAAGACCATTATCAACATCAATCGCTCCAGCACCAGAGTTGACCGTGAAAATGAACTCATTGGAAGCCTTACTGGAGACATTAAAAGAATCAACTAAGGCTAAAACCAAAGAAGAATTTCAACCTTTAGCTACCAGTTCAGCGGAACCAAAGAATTTTGAGCCCAAAAGATCAAAAGAAGATATTTCTAGGGAGCTTCAGAAAATTAAACTCCCAGAATTTTCAGGAGGTCGAGCAGGTGAACGTGCTGAAGCATGGTTAGAAGGAATGAACAGATGCTTTAGATTAAGAGAATATTCTTCTTCGACAAAAACAAAAATTGTTGTATTTCAATTAAAGGAAAGTGCCTTGATTTGGTGGGGAAATCTGGAAAAGCAATTGCACCTTACATCGGATAATGTCCCTTGGGAGCTATTTGAGGAAAGATTCCGCGCAAAGTATTTACCTCCATACTTTCAACAATAGCAAGCCAAAGCCTTCCATACCTTAGTTCAAGGTAATAAAACAGTGGAAGAGTACGAGATAAGGTTTATGGAGCTTGTAAAATACATTCACTACTTAGATTCTGATGAATGTCACGCTGAACACTTCATATTTGGGTTAAATCCTCGCATCAGAGCCTTGGTAAGCATGTGGAAACCATCATCAATAGCTGAGGCGGTTGAATGTGGTCGTTTTGCAGAAGAGCACCTTGGAATCAAAAAAGATATAGGACCCGCAAATCCTTTACAATCAGGATTTCTAGGAAAGACTCCTCGAAACTTCTTCAGAGGAGGTAGCTCGAGGCCACATTACAGTAACAGGTTTACCCCAAGAAATATAGGAACAAGAGCTCCCATGGCAATAAACACTATAGCCGCAGAATCATCAAACACCAGTCCATGGACATCTCGAGGAACTGCCAGTAGAGGAAGAAATTCGAGAGGAATCAACATGAGAGGACGAAGCTCTTTCTCTAGAAATTCACATCCTGATTCAATAGGATCAACGCAGCTTAATTGTTGGGGATGTGGGGGACCGCATTTTCAACGTGATTTTCCAGAAGCTTCGTCAAATATATTGCATAGGACTGGAAAGGAACCAATATCAAAAGTCAAGGTAATCATAGAATTCATGCAGTAGTCAACAACGACCAAGCAGCGCATCAATCCACTGTAGTGGAATCTTCAGGTATTATCAATGGTATAAAACTCAAAATCTTATTCGATACTCGTGCCACAAATAGTTTCATTTCATCATATGCATTAAACAAATGTGGGTTGGCAGCTTGCAAACAAAAAGATTTCAAACAGGTGGAAATGGCCTCAGGAGAACTCCAATCCGTGGCCTTAAGTGTGGATCAATGCAAAATTGACCTAGGGGTCTGTACGACTAAACTGAAAGTTTATGTCACAGCCTTGGGAACTTATGATCTTATCATAGGTATGGATTGGCTAGAAGCTCATCGAGCTTGGGTAGACTGTTATGGGAAAAGAATTCTAGGTATGAATGATGAAGGAGAAGCAATCCAAATTCAAGGAATCAAGAGAAAGGTATCTTTACACTACATATCAGCAATGAAAATGAAGCGTTGTTTAAGGAAAGGTTGTCAGGCATATGTAATTCAAGAAGTAAGCAAAGAAAAAGGACCGTCCTTAGAACAATATCCAGTGTTAACCAAATTTCCGGATGTATTTCCAAAAGAACTACCTGGATTACCCCCTGTAAGAGAGCTGGATCTCACTATTGAATTAAAACCTGGTACCCAACCGATCTCTAAAACGCCTTATAGAATGACAGCTCCAGAACTTCAAGAATTGCAAATTCAATTGAAGGAACTAATCTAAAACTAGAACTAAGAAAATAATGCACACACACAATAAAAATGACATCGTTGGTTTTGGACAAAAGTCCGCGGAAAAACCCAATATGGGAAACCGGTGCAACAGATGAGTGTTTTATTATTATTATGTTCAGCAACAAATCTGAATACAATAATCTGGATGCCCAAACTGGAAATCCAACAACAAATATCTGGCCAAAATATCTGTGAGGCAAATGCCTCAACTCCACATCTGATCCCAACTCCAAAATCTGGAAAAACTGGCTATTTGAATTTTGAACTACCCTTGCGTCATCCTCTATGTAGTGCTTGCACAGGTTCTACTTGCTCTGCCTCTAGAACTTTTTGAATTTTGTAGCTCTGCTTCTCTTTGCCTCTAAAAGTGACTTGCTTGGCCTTCTGGTGAAAATCCCGACCACCAACGACTAAATCATTCTCCTCTCTCGCTGAATCAAACTACCTCTTTGAAGCTTCTGCGCATCCTCTAGTGGAATAACTCGGCCTCTCTACTGTTGCTTCTACTAAATTGTAAAGATCCTCTGGAATCTTTTTTCTCTTGCTCCTCGGCCTCTATAACTCCATCTCTAGCTCAAATTCTTCCCTGTGCTGAATTTTTCCTCTCTAGGAAGTTCGATCTGCCTAGATCTTCCTTTTCTTCGATGTGTCGTCTCCATCCCCATCCTCCTGCTCTTATAATCACTCGTTGGTCAACCAACGACCATGATTAAATCCCTATCAATGGCTAAAGATCATCTCAAACTCACTCCCTGTGAGTTTCTAGAGCATTCTCACATTTCCTTAATTAATTGCTATTAACTAACCAATTTTCCTAAGTTAGACTTAGGAAAAATTTAAATGATGGTGTTATGCTCTTGACCTGCAAAAAGATACCAGAATACCAAATATGCGAAGAAATATACCCAGAACACAGTACAATAAGAAATAACAAGAAGTATTCTATTATTCAAAACACAATGTTCACTTGCCTCTTTGAGAGGGCAACCTCCAATAGAGTTGGGCTCAATTACAAAATAAGACACGATGCTCCTCGAGGGGAGTCTCTATCCTTTATATAGGATTCATACATGTAATACCATGGGTCAATACCATGGTTCTTATTAATACCATCTATCTAATATCATGGCCCATTTGCAACTCACTGTGGTCCCTTCTTTAAATGCGGGTCAACCACTTACAATTATTAATATGGGCTTTATTGACTCTTTAGTTAACTATAACTATGACTCGATCCTATTACATAAATAAGGGGGTTAGGGTTGGACCCTAACATGCCCTCCCCCATAAGAATAGCCTTGTCCTCAAGGCTAAAGCTGCAGAAACTGCTGAAGAATAGTCGTTGGTTCCCAGGTTGCATCTTCTCGAGAGGTGTCTTTCCACTTGACGAGGACTTCCTTGGTCGTGCAGCCGCGCAAGTGCCGTTCTCGTGTGTCAAAAACCTGCTCAACTTGGAGCCATATTGACCCTTCTTCATCCAATTCAGGTAGACTGGTTTGAATTCGGCAATGGTTCCCAATCACTTTCTTGAGGCATGAGACATGGAAGACTGGATGGATTTTTGCAGTGGGTGGGAAAGCTAGCTTGTAGGTGACTTCTCCAATGCGCTGAAGTACTTGATATGGTCCGTAGAATTTTGGAGATAATTTCTGACAACCCTTGTCTTTGAGTGATGTTTGCTTATATGGTTGTAGCCTCAAAAATACCTAATCCCCTTCTTGAAATTGTCGTTCTGAACGATGTTGATCTGCCTGTTGCTTCATGTGGTTTTGAGCTTGATGGAGATTCTCTCTGTGGTGGGCCAGCATGGTCGTGCGGTTCTGTAGGAGTTGATCCACTACTTGTACCTTCGAGCATCCCTTGATATAAGAAGTAGGTGGAGGGAGTTGACCATAAACTGCTTCATATGGAGTCATTTTGGTGGTGGCATGATAGTTGGTATTATACCACCATTCGGCTAGAGGTAACCACTGTACCCATAGATGTTGCTTTTCTAAAGTGAAACACCTAAGGTAGGTCTCCAAACTTTTGTTGACTACTTCAGTTTGACCATCAATTTGGGGATGATAGGAAGTACTGAGTTGTAGTTGGGTACCTTGTAGCCTGAAGAGTTCCTTCCAAAAGTTACTGGTGAAGATCGGGTCACGATCAGACACAATGGAAGTGGGCATGCCATGCAATTTGAAGATCTGGTCCATGAAAGATTGAGCGACCAAAGTCAGTGTAAAAGGGTGGGGTAGGGTGCAAAAATGAGCATACTTAGAAAGTCTGTCCACAACCACCATGATGACGAACTTGTTTCCTGACTTCGGAAGACCCGTAATGAAATCCATAGAAACCTTTCTCTAGATTGAGGCCAGGATGGGCAATGGCTGTAATGTGCCTAGGGATTTGACTGCTTCTCCTTTGTGGCGCTGACATACGTCGCACTCAGCTACAAAAGTAAGAATGTCCTTTTTCAAGTCTGTCCAAAAGAATGAACGTCGAGTGCAAGCATAAGTCTTCTAAAAGCCTGAATGGCCTGCAGTGAGAGATGAGTGCAACTTCGCCAAAATGCAACATTTGAGGGTGGATGTTGGTGATATCACGACTCTGTCCTTGTAGCGAAGAATCTCATCCTGCCAAGAGTAGCCCGCTGTGGAATTTGGATCCGCCTACAATTGATTAATGAGTTGGGAGAGCAAGGGGTGTGAAAACCATTCCTTGCGAGCCTCTTCAATCCATTCAGGAATGGGAAGGGAGATTGCGAGCAAGGTGCTTTCCTCCTCAAATTGGCGTGATAACGCATCTGCTACGACATTTTTGCACCCTTTCTTGTAAATTATCTCATAATCATATCCCAACATTTTGGTGAGCCATTTATTTTGTTGTGGCGAGGATAGGCGTTGCTCCAAAAAATATTTAAGGCTTTGATGGTCTGTGCGGATTTGGAAACATCGCCCCAACAAGTATGGTCGCCATGTATCTATTGCATGTAAGATGGCCATCATCTCCTTCTCATAGGTAGATTGTCCCAGATTTTTCCCACTTAGTTGTTGGCTAGTGAAGGCCAAGGGTCGACCTTCTTGCATTAAGACCACCCCAATACCCGTACCTGAAGAATCACATTCAATCACAAAAGATTTGGTGAAGTCGGGTAGTGCTAATACGGGAGTGGAACACATGGCATGTTTGGGAGCTATAAATGCCTGTTGCGCTTCATCATTCCAGAGAAATGAATTTTTCTTGAGAAGGTGAGTGAGGGGTCTAGCAATGTGACCATAATTGCAGACAAATTTGCGATAGTAGCCCATAAGACCCAAAAATCCTCTCAAGCTCTTCAAGATCTTTGGTTGAAGCCAATCCTGCATTGCCTGGATCTTTTTGGGGTCCACCCTGACACCTTCACGCCCCACAATGTGGCCCAAATAGTCAACTTCTTCCATGCCAAAAGAGCACTTGGACATCTTAGACAAATAATTTATGCTTCCGGACTAGTTGCAAGAGCAGATCTACATGCTGAAAATGTGTGGCCCAGGTGCGGCTGTAGATGAGGATGTCATCAAAGAAAACAAGGACAAATTTTCTAAGATATGGTTTGAGCAGGTGGTTCATAAGGCTCTGAAAAGTGGATGGGGCATTACAAAGACAAAATGGCATGACCAGGAACTCATAATGGCCTTCATGAGTTCGGAAAGCAATCTTTGGAATGTCTACTTCTTTCATGCAAATTTGGTGATAGCTCGAGCGAAGGTCGAGCTTAGTAAAGAATTGAGCCCCATTTAGTTCATCCAGCAAATCATCGACAACTGGGATGGGAAATTTATCTTTGACCGTCAACTTGTTGAAGGCCCTGAAGTCTGGACACATACGCCATTCCCCATCTTTCTTGAGCACCATGACCACAAGCGATGGATAAGGACTAATGCTAGGACGAATGACGCCTGCTTCCAAGAGTTCCTTGATGATTTTTTCAATTTCATTCTTTTGGGAAAACGGATATCTATATGGGTGCACATTTGGTGGTTAGGCCCCTGGGACCAAAGTAATGCTATGATCATGTTCCCCTCTCGAGGGTGGAAGCTCATGAGGCTTGTCAAAGACTGGCAGATGGTTGTTTAAGATTTGTTGCATCTCAGGATGAATATGAAGAGAATTGGGTTCGAAGGCTTGGATGGAATTAAATTGAGCTATAACTCCATGGTGCCCCTTTTTTAACAAATTTTCCATCCGATGTGAGCTGATGATAGAGGGACCTCTCGCCTGGAGTTGGCAGAGGGTATGTGTGTGGTTGTTCTGCTTAAAGCTCATATATAACTCCTGGAAATCCATTGTGATTGGGCCAAGTGTGCGAAGCCATTCAGCACCCAGGACAATGTCACACCCTCCCATGTGTATGGAAAACATGTGGGTCTTTAACTGATAATCCCCCATTTGAAGTTTGACATTTTCACAGCGGCCTTCACATTTCATTGTCCCCCCATCAGCAATTTGGACCTGGAAGTTAGTGACTGCTCTAACAAAACAATGCACTGCTTTCGCGACTCTTTGATGGATAAAGTTATGCGTACTGCCACTATCAATCAAGACTACTACCGGGCGATGCTTAATAAAACCTCTTATTTTGAGAGTTTGGGGGGAAGAAATCCCTGCCAAAGCATGAAGCGAGATAACTAGTTCTTCAGGTACATTGTCCGGTTGGTTGTCCTCATCTTCCTCCTCTGGTTCCTCAAGTGGTGGGGCTTCCTCCGATGAACTGTGATCAGTCGCATCAATTTGAAAGAATTTGGGCTCCTTGCATTTATGCCCAGGGGAGTATTTCTCATCACAGTAGTAACACAATCCTTGCTTTCTTCTTTCTGCCATTTCCGCAGGTGACACCTTTTGAACCTTGAGTGTTTGGGTAGTGCTTTGAGCCTAGGTGGGGCGACCCTTGGCTATGAAATTTGGGCGATTGGACTAGGCCGCTAACGCACGTTCTACTTCGCGAGCTATCTTGCAAGCACCCAACCATGAGGTAGGGTGTTGCAGTCGGACGTGGGCTTGTATGGCTTCTTTGAGACCACTGACAAAACTCCAAGTAGAACTGATCGTGTAGACCACCTGTGCAGAAAGCTAAGGCTTCAAAGGCTGTAACATATTCGTTCACTGTCCCTGTCTATCGGAGCTTAGTGAGACGACACAAAAAGTTAGATTCATGGTCAAAGTGATCCATAAGAGCTTTTGTGAATGTCTGCCAAGTCACGGGCCTTCCATAGCAACGTTGATGCCACTGCCACCATTGCCATCTTTCATTGTCCAAGTACATGCTACCCACACTCAGCTGAGTCGCATCATCTCCGATGTGATTTAATGTGAAATATTGCTCCATTTGTGCTAGCCATGTGGCCAGATGAGAGCCATCAAATTTATACATGTCCAGCTTGGGTGGTCGCACGTCTGGGACTGTTGGTGGTTGCCAAAGAGGTGAAAAGAATGGCTAGATTCGCCCTCCATGTTTTCATTGAAAACATATACCTCCACGCGTTCCTCTGGTTTGCCCTTTGCGAGTATGTCAGCTAGGGTCTTGAGAGACGACAGTACTTCGTCCAACTTTGTTTCCTGGCTGTCGATCTTCTCATTGGCCATAGCTTGAGCTCTAGTTTGTACCATGTACCGATCCGATGCACTTAAAATTTGGGACCGCCCGAAATTTTTGACGCTAACAATTGAATGGTACAACCTTTCTTAGCTCGTCGACTTGATTCTTATGGGCTAAGTCTGCTATAAGCATCCCGGGGGGGTCTCGAACTTTCTTTTTTTTTTAACTCCAAAAAGAGTTTTACTCCACGCTTAGGTATACTGCAGTAGCCGAATCCCAGAAAAGTCAATGCTGCCCAAAGTCCTGCGAGAATCACGCCCAGGTATAGGAGCCCACACAAATAGTCAGATCTGTCGACGAACCCTCAATTGCAGAGTATGAGTAGGAATGTGGCAATGATCGAACCCCTGTTGTTAGATCTGGATGGAAGATTTTATTGTTGTGACTGCTACAGAACCCAAACTGCTAGATCTAAATGGCAAATCTGATAGATCTGATCGGCGGATTTGATGGATCTGAATGGCGAATCTGATAGATCTGAATGGCGGAACTGATTGTTGCTACTGCGACAGAACCCCACCTGCTAGATCTAATCTAGCAAAGATGATGCGTGATCCAGAGAAAGACACGGGAACTATGGTCTCAAGAAGTGTCAGGTGCTACAAATCGCAATATACATAAGGGTCTGACAGTAATACTCAGCCCAATCTTTCAAGGCACTAACCAAGGAGGATCAACCGTACCCTTAGCCGTACAACCCGACTACCCTATCGTACACGCGAGTAATCTCCCCGAGTGCTGTTCTCGCTGTACTATAGCAGTAAGACGACCGACGGTTTATCTATGGCGAGGTTCCAAGAGAGCCTAGGGGGCTTCCGATATACCCATAGGGTACTTGGAAGACAGTCCGTGCGCGGTTCTGTCTAATGCGCTACTACTCGAAGGGGTACCCACAGGGGTTACAAGGGAGTCCAACAAGCGTGACCACCTCTTGTATTTCCTACGTGCTTGCCTCCCCAAATCTGCAAGTTTATGCGCTCAATGACAAATCCCGTGGTTTAAAGATGCCGGAACACGTCTCTAGCCAAAAAAAAAAATTGCTAAAAATGGAGATCCCACCGGCCCTGGAAAGTGCTCTGATACCACTTATTATGCTCGACCTGCAAGAAGATACCAAAATACCAAATATGCGAAAAAACATACCCAAAACACAGTACAATAAGAAATAACAAGAAGTATTCTATTATTCAGAAAGCAATGTTCACTTGCCTCTTCGAGGGGGCAACCTCCAATAGAGCTGAGCTCAATTACAAAATAAGACAAAATGCTCCTCGAGGGGAGTCTCTATCCTTTATATAGGATTCATACATGCAATACCATGGTTCTTATTAATACCATCTATCTAATACCATGGCCCATTTGCAACTAACTGTGGTCCCTTCTTTAAATGTGGGTCGACCACTTACAATTATTAATATGGGCTTTATTGACTCTCTACTTAACTATAACTATGACTCGATCCTATTACATAAATAAGGGGGTTAGGGTTGGACCCTAATAGATGGCTAATTAATTTAATTAAGGCGGTTCACAAGCTTATCTCGAGAAACATTTTCTGGGTTTTGAAGATCTCGTGTTCCTTAGTCTCTTAGACTCAAATTCAAACTAGAGCACATGTCCAATGCTACAAAAACTAACTTGCACTTGAGTATTTTGGACTATTAGAGAATTTCGACTTTCTCTAATTGTGGAGGATTTGGATCTATGAATGCATTTTGATATTTGGAGCTAATTATCTTGTCTTTGGAACTATTGACTTGGATCAATGGATGGATTGTTCACGCATGTTATCTTGTAAATGAGAATTTTATTGGATAAATATTTTCTTTATGTCTAATGTATGGAATGTTTTGAAGTTAGAGTTTTCTATTGTGCCCTAAATTATTGAAAAATTATTTTATGGAATCTAGATATCATTATTGCATACATTACTCATGAATGACATGTGAAGGATAATCTTAGTGGTGAACATTGATTATCTCTACCATAAGACTCCTTGATTCATTATATAGGTAATTGCTAGGGTTGTTGATGTTAGGGCATCAATTATGCTTCCTCCATAGCAACTTCTAGTTATCCAATCAACTCATAGACTCCATACTCGTAAGGAACAAGGCACTGGCATATCTTGTTGGTGATAAATTCCACTTTTCATCCATAAAATTTTTTCTTCCTTCTCTTCACCTAATTTCACACTTTTAAGGCCAAGCTTCCAAGCTAGGGCTTGGTGCAAATTTCTAAGCAAGGAGGAAGTTTGGGATTGGAGAGTCTAGATGCCAAGGATATAGTTGGTTGCCTCAAAATAAACCGTCTTGGAAGGCATTCACTTCAATTTTGTCCATAAACTTCTTACCCTAGTTGTTTGCCCTAGGATAAACCCTAGTTTGGTGTTGCTTCAACTTAGGGGCTTATTTGGGGGTTTCATGTGCCTTTGTCGTTTTCAAAATCACTGTTGGAAACCCTTTCTCCTCACCTTGACCTTGGGCCATCCAAAATCTCAACCTACTAATGAAACCCTAGTTCTTGTGTGCCTGAAATTGGATTCTCCAAGGAAGCCGAATTGCCCTTACTCTTTTGGAGACTTGTACTCAAGTTGTGTCTTTTCCTTGGAAGCCCTCTTGTCGCCTCATACCTTAAATCTAGAATACCTATTAGGTGACTATACACATATTGGAATCCTGTCATCAGTGAAAATCCGTAAAGAGAGAGGGGTTTTGGGTGTGGTGAAAGTGGGACACTACCCCATTATTGTATCTTGGTCTTGTAATAACGTTGTAGGGTACCCCTCTCTAAGGCTTGCTAAATTTTGCGACAAAAAGCACAACACATGATTACAAAATGGTAAAAATACTTGTCGATGGATGACCCACCTTCTTTCAAGAAGGAATTTCGAATAAGAGAAAGAAATCTAATCGAAGCATATATATGTGGATGGTCAATGGTATCATGTCAAGTGTTGATCAATAGGGCTATTGACTAGCTAACTATCCAAGGAGGAAAAAAATTTCTCCTATGGGTTACCCACTTTCTGGTGGGTAACACACACCATATATAGGAACTAATGTTTATTCCATAACATTAGTTGTGGCAATTTGAATTTGTTGTTTCATGCCCATGCTTAATACTCAAAGAGGATGGAAAATGCTTAGCACAAAAACAATGGGTCTAAGCTATTGCTCAAGCTTCCATGAAGACTGGAAATGCTTTGTCAAAGAAATATTCAACACTGCAAAGGTCTGCAAGTTATTTCCAATTGGTGGAAGATCCAACTATTACTAGAGACAAGTGCACATAATAGTAGTTGTGGTATCAACTTTGTTACCCACCAAAAGTGGGTGACCCCATAGGAGAATTTTTTCTCCCATTCTCTCCTCAACTAGCCAACCAACAGCCCTTGATATTCACTAGTAATCATTGATGGTGTTCCATTCATATCTCTGCCACCTACATTAGTCATGTGTTTCCTTACATATCTGGCAAGGGCACATGCTCGAAGGTGGGCTTTTGATCAAAAGGTACTTTTTTCATTTTGCAATCGGGTGCTTATGCTTTTTTGCATTTAGGCATTTGATATGGATTATTGGTAAATTGGAAGAAAGAAGGGTCTTAGCCATGAGACTTTTCCCTCACCTTAAATGGGGGGTTAATCTTCAACCCTAGTCCAATGGGACCACCCCTAATGGCCTAACAGGTATAGGAGGGACACTATGTTAGGTTTTTGATAGTTGGGTAGCATCGAACAGGTTTTCTAGTCTGAACTTTGGTTAGAGAGGCTAAGAAACACAAGATTTCCAAAAGCCAGAAACAACTCAATTAAATTAATTGATCAATAATTAAAAATGATTAAGTCTAACTTACAAAAATCGATTAATTAAATGGAATTAATTGGGAAATGTGAGAATTCTTTAGAAACTCAAGCAGATTGAGTTAGTGATGATCTTAGCCACTGATGGAGATCTAATTATGGTCGTTGGTTCACCAACGAGAGATTATAAGAGCAACTCGATGGGATGGAGATAGACACATTGTAGCAATGTTTTAGAAACTGGAACCGGTGACCGAACCGGTCCACCTAATGAACCAGGTTTCGAACCAGAACCGGTCGAACCGAGACTAGTCAGGGCTAAACGAACTGGTTCTATAATAATACATTAAATAATTAATTTTTAATGAAAAACTATTTTTAAGATTTAAAACCATGATTCCAAGCCAATAGAGACAAAATATGCAAATTTTGCTTATTTATATACCATGTAAAGGTGAATATATCAAAATGGCACCGAGTGCAATACATATCATCAACAAAATACATAAGAAATGAGGCTCTAAATGGCCTATAAAGTCCAAAAATAATGTTGCAAGCTATGAGGCCATTGGCCTAATACAAGTCTACAGTGTACACATGATCAATCATCAAAATCATCACCACTACTAGACACGGGATCATCATCAGAAGCTACATAGACATCATCCGGTTAAGAGTCTGAGGATGCCTCAGCCTAATCTGCAATCTCAGTAACAATTCTACCAATAACAATAGAAGTGGATCTAATGGAAGCACGAGTTTTTCGAGCTACATGACTAGTGCCTTCCATTGGTTGTTTGCCTTTCCTTGATGCTGCTATAGATCCTGGTTCTAATGGCGCCACCAAATCTTCTTCATCCCCTGCTAATGCCATGTCAATATCAAAATCAACATCAAACACAGGATCTTTAGTCTCCTCCACCGATTTTGATGTTGGATCAATATCATCCAACACAATGGGATCTAGATCAGGTGTTTTTTTCATCATTTGGTTCCTCCTTAGTCGAAGGTTGTATTGCACGAAGACAAGATCATTTAACCATTTTTGTTCCAAACAATTTCTCTTCTTCGTGTGTATGCGCTCAAAAATAGACCAATTGTGCTCACAACCTGAAGCACTGCAAGTTTGGCTGAGGACTTTAATTGCAAACTCTTGCAATTGAGGACACTAGCCGCCAAATGACTCCCACCAATGTGTTGCAAAGAAAAAGACATTAATTAGTAACTTAGTTCATTTCATTACTTATTTACAAATTACAAGTATTTATAGATAATTTGAATTGTAAATTTGTAAACAATTTAAATTGAAAAGAAAAACAATTTGGAAATTGGAATTGCTTACCTGGTTGATCCACATCTCTTGCCATCTTTGCCAAGTTTTTGCCAAAGGTACCAGTTGCCATACTGAAAACAGTAAGTTGTCTATGTATTTCCAACTGGTCTGCATGGCTAGGGACCATGCACTCCAAGCAATCAACCAATCCAGCTCTGACCTCCCCATCCTGCAGATCTCTTATCCGAGCTTTATAATGATACTTTGGGTTCAAAAAATACCCAGTTGGATGTATAGGATGATGGAATTGATTGTTCCATCTGTTCTCAATGATCTCCCATATATGTCCATATTCAGCTAACCTATCCTTATAAGTTGCCCGTATTTTCTCCTTTGCCTGATCCATAGCCTCATAAATGTAGCCAATGGAAAAATTTTCCCCATCCACCATCCTTAGCACCTTAACAAGGGGCTCGGTAATTTTCACAAGCTCTACAAACCTTTTCCAAAAATAATTGTCAAACACTTTCTTTTTGGTGTCTTTGCCATCTTGTCTATGAGCCCACTGAGATTCAGTCCAATCATAAAAAGAAAAAAAAAATTGTAGGTTTTTATGTTGACCATTGAGACATTGCAACGTGAAGAAGTGAGTTGCAAATCTTGTAATTGCAGGCCTGACAAGTTCTTTGCCCCTAGTGTTTTTCCTCATTAGGTTCAAAACCCATGAGTGGTTGTAAATGTATTTTGTAATGCACTTGGCATGCTCTACAATGTTTTTTACCCACTCCACTTTGCCTATGTCCTCAAGCATGATGTCTATGAAATGTGCATCACATGGAATCCAAAATATGGTCCTATATTTGGACTCAATCATCTTTCCAACAAGAACATAGTTTGAGGCATTATCAATGATTACCTGCACAACATTATGCTCCCCAACTTCCTGAATAATGTCATCCAAAAGCTCAAATATAAGGGTTGCATCTTTCACCTTATCAGATGCATCAACTGATCTCAAAAACATGGTTCCTTGAGGGCAAGAAATAAAGAAATTAATGATAGTGCGGTTCTTTCCATCTGTCCATCCATATTACATGATGGAACAACTTGTTTTGAGCCATGAATCTTCATACTCAACCAAATACTCATCAATGGAAGAAATATCTTTTTACAAAAGAGCTCCCCTCAAGTCATGCATACTAGGGCCTTTGAAGCCCTTTCCTTCAGCTATAACAGAGTCCCACATAGCTTGGTAATAAGGTGAGCGAGCAGCATTAAATGGGATATCTAAATCATACCACCATCTAGCAATGTATTGATGAGAAGTTTCTTTGCATTATTTTTTCCAATGTTGATCCAAAGTGAGTTGAAAATTTGGCTGGGAGGAAGAGGGATTAGAAGAGGCAATGTTGGCAGAGGATGAGAAATAAGTTTGGATGTTTGTTCCTTTTGATAGTTGGCCAAAAGACGGATGAACATAGTGAAAGGGGTCATTGGTGGAAGGGATAGAAGAGGAGTCTTGAATCTCATAATCATCATACCCACTCTCTTTCATGGCTTCTAATAATTCCCTCTTCCATGCAATGTCATCTTGGACGACCTTCTCCCTGGCCTTATCCTCATGAAACCTTTCAAGCTTGGAAAGGTATTCTGCCCTAATAGGACCTAACACTTCATTTGGTGCATCACGTGGCTTTATTTGGCCTCTTACCCCAGCCAAGTGTTGTTTCAATCTAAGAATACCCCCACCTCCAATAGGTTTATGGCATAATTTTCATATCATTTTTCCATCAATCACATCTCAATGAGCCCATGCACTGTCCTTGCATTTTGGAGCCATGTTTGCTTGAAATAATTAAAATTTGCAAAGAAATCTGCCATTTTAAAAAAAATTGCAGCTAAGAAACATGGAAAACCAAAGCTAAATTTAGGAAAACAAATGCACATGTAGCCTACAAAATTTGACAGCATAGATGATAGAAGTTAGAAGTTTATAACACATAAAAAAATTTAACACATGGACAATAGTTAAATGAGGAATTTTCAAGTGAAAATCCTTACCTGGAAACGCAAACTAGCTTCCTTAGCATCCTCTTGAAGATGCCAACTCCACTGGCAGCTCCAAACTATCTCCAAAGTAGCTCCAAATCTAACTCCAAGTCTCCAAGATGACTACTTCAACAAAAACTCAACACTCCCCAGCTCCCAATCAAACTCAAAAATACCCCAAATGAGATGTGTGAGACAAATGAGAGGGAGAAGGGCCTTTTAAAGGCTTGAAGAGGGTGTTTTTGGAGGGAAAGGCCTCAGTGAGGTTGCGCAGGGCCTACACAAGAAGCTTCAGAGTAGGGTTCAACTTCGCTGGAGTGAGGGTTGATTCAGTTGTTGGTGGCTAGGAAGGATTCCTAAAGGCCAAGTGAGTCATTTTCAGAAGCTAAGTTAGGCAGAACAATAGCATCAAAGCAGTTCTAGAGGCATACGAATAGGCCTATGCAGAGGCAGTGCAAAGGTTGATGCAAGGGTGTTCCAACAGCCAGTTTGAGAGCTTAGATCAATGTCAAGTGAGACAAAAATCGTCTCACTAAAATTTGGCCAGATTATCTTGTTGAGGATTTCCAGTTTGCATCCAAATTTTTGTACTCAGATTTTGCTGCTGCATAATAATAATAAAACCCTCACCTATTGCACTGGTTTTCCCACATTGGGTTTTTCCAGGGACTGAGAAATATAGAGCACACACTCAATAAAATTTACACTATTATTTTTGGACAAATAAGATTTGTCTTCAACACTACTCTAATACCATGTGAAATTTCCTTGGAACTATTGCAACAACTGGACCACAAATCAGGAGCTCAGTGATGTAAGAGAAATTTTGTAGCTTTAGAGGGAGTCTCTAGGAAAAATTTCAGGATCTGTGTAGAGGTTCGGTCAGGTAGTACGAATTGTTGGGCAGAAGGGTTCGATTTCCAATTGCATGAGCAGGAAAATATCGGTAGCAATTCCAGTAGACATTGGTGTTGCAGGGAGTAGTTTCGATGAGAAAAATAGAGATTTCATTGAGAAGATCTAGGCGCAGTGATTTTGCAATAGGTTTTGCAGTAGAAGATCACTACTAGGTGGAAGAGAAAAGCACATGAACTATACTCAAGATTTCTTCAGTAAATTTCTCAGAATTCTCCAGTATGGCCGCAGGCAGATTTGACATTCAAGAGGCTATAGATTTGTCTTCCAGATTGGAGGACGAGTTTTCTCAGATAACTTTCTTATCACGCTTAGCTTCACAGGGAGTTTGGTATATAGATAGTGGAGCATCAGCTCACATGACAAAAATTAGAGAATAATTATCCAACTACAATGAGGAAAAGATGGACTTCCAAATAACAATGGGAAACAAGACCAAATGTACTCCAGTGGAGAGAGGAATCATTAACATTCAAAGGGAGTTAGGAGCAAGCATTAATGTTACAAATGTATCGCATGTGTTGAGACTAGGTATGAACCTATCTTCAGTATCCAGGCTACACGATAAGGGATGCGATGTCCACTTTGCAAGGAAAAAGGTGTTCATCAAAGACCAGAACTAGAAGAAGGTGAAACAAATTGGGGTGCGAAGCAACAAATTGCATAGGTTCCAGTTCGACTCTCCAATGGCACTAGTTAGTAGTGGCAATAATAGTGGGAGAGACCTGAATGAGTTATTGAATAGGAGGGGAATTTATATCATGAAGCACTTAGAATGCTCAGGAAGACAGTAATAAGTGTTCAAGAATTAAGTACAGAACATGATGATGTGTGCAGAGGATGCATGTGATGAGCCTCAGTATTGCAACAAGAATGCTGCAACTCCAAAGACTACCAACTTTACTTTATCAACCCGGGGTTTCATACAAACTTGGAGGTAACAATGCTATATACACAGTAGATGCATCATTCTACTCATGCCACCCTCAACTGGGTTACTTGACCATTAGGGTCCCAGACCATTTTTCTACTAAACTAAATGGAGTCTAACAGCTGAAAGCTGTTAGGATATTCCGACACATAGGAAATAGTTAAGTTCAACTTGGTCTAATATAGAGTTAGGTATAGAGTTAGGTAAAGTGTGTTTCTTTACCGTTGTACAGTTTGTAACTTACAATCCGATGGTCACGATATGTAGTGATCCGACGATTCATTCTCTCCTCGATATTACCGACACTTGATCCGTGGCTTGACACCCAATTGGTCCATGAATTCTATTTAAAGCACATGGAGGGTCATTTGTAGGTTCATTGTGCATGAGAGAAGCTTATGTAAATTTTCATTCTTTTATTAATAAATTGCCTGTAGTAGCCACGTTGGCGCAGGCCGTGGACTGTTTCCCTCTCGGAGGGCTTTAACCACGTCAAAATACTGGTGTATTGATCTGTGATCTGTTTGTGAGCGGTGTCCTTTTGGTGCTCTGATACCATGTAGGAATTTACAGGGTAAGTTCCTCAGTTGTTGACAAATGATACATGGGATCTTGTTCCTCTACCAAAGGGACGCAAACTTGTTAGATGTAAATGGGTTTACAGAACAAAGTATGGACCAGATGGGAAAGTTGATAAAC
>APFE031403082.1:59864-93684 GCA_000404065.3 Pinus taeda
GGACTGTTTCCCTCTCTGAGGGTTTTAACCACATCAAAATACTGGTGTATTGATCTGTGATCTGTTTGTGAGCGGTGTCCTTTTGGTGTTCTGTCTGAGGAACTTACCCTGTAAATTCCTACAAAACCAAAATGTAAAGGCTAGTTCTAGTGTAGAGAAAGTAAATGCTTTTCAACTCAAAAAATGAAAGTTGCCAACTTGTAAATGCTATGAAATGACACAAATTTTATCCTCACCTATAGAAAAGAAACTATGCTAACTTACACTCGATCATTTAGCTATCAGGGTTGCTTGAAAACAGAATTCTACCATTTCATAATTCAAACATGCATGCATTGACTATCTAATTCACACTTGCAGAGTAGACAAAGTTATAATTGCTAAATTCAAAAATAAAAGAACTAATGCTATCTGATCTTGCAAGAGGGAAAGGAGTCAAAGGACTGGTCTAGGTGGCACTTCTAGTCATGGAGTCTGAGCTTAGGGGTTAAACTACTCCTAAACTAGGCTAGGATATCATTGCTGGTCAAAACAGGGTCAAAACATGCTGCTACAAGTTTGCTAGAGGATGGTGCTACAGGATGTCCTGAATTTCTATAGGAAGTTGGTTGAGAGGATTTGGAGGGAAAAAATGGTGAGATGAAGTGTTGGAAGGGTGTATGAGAGTTGTGGAAAGTGTGGGGAAGGTAATCATCACCCATGGCCAAGCCCAACACTCCAAGGAGGCCGGATTTGACTAAGATAGCTTGCTCACAGTGACTTAAAGATAGAGGTTTAGAATATGGGTTGGCATGCATCAACAGAATGTGGAGAAGACATAGATGAAGTTGGTGGGAGCAGTTTTTTTAAAACTGGAACCGGTGACCGGACCGGTCCACCTAATGAACCGGTTTACCGACCGGAACCGGTCTAACCGAGACTGGTTTGGTCTAAACGAACCGGTTTTAGAAAAATACATTAAATAATTAAATTTTAATGAAAAAAACTATTTTTAAGATTTAAAACCATGATTCCAAGCCAACAGAGACAAAATATGCAAAGATTGCTCATTTATATACCATGTAAAGGTGAATATATCAAAATGGCACCGAGTGCAATACATATCATCGACAAAATACATAAGCAATGAGGCTCTAAATGGCCTCTAAAGTGCAAAAACAAAGCCTACAAACTATGGGGCCAGTGGCCTACTACAAGACTCAAGTCTACATATATGATAATACTATAATAGTGATCAACATTATCACCTGAAACTTCTCATGAGTCATCATGATCAAACTTAGTTGGTTGAGTCTCGACTCCCAAACTTTGCAGCCACAAACTTCTCTATTGGTTCAGTGACTTGAGTCTCAAACTTCTGAAGGTATTCTGCTGTAATATGCCCTATTATTTCATTTGGTGCTCCACATGGCTTTACTTGGCCTCCTATCCCAGCCAAGTGTTGCTTGAACTTGTTAATACCCCCTCCATGAATGGATTTTTGGCAATATTTGCAGATCATTTTGCCATCAATCATATCACAATGAGCCCATGCAGTATCTCTGGATTTTGGAGGCATGATGAATACTACTTAGCTTAAACTTTGTTGTTCCACTACTCCAGCGAAAACTCAACACTCTCCAAGCTCCCAAGTAAACTCACAAACACTCCAAATGAGATGTGTGAGACAAATGAGAGGGAAAGGGGCCTCTTAAAGGCTTGGAGAGGGTGTTTTTGGATGGAAAGCACCCTTAGTTTCCCTCCAAAACCCCTAAAACACAGTGAAAAAGTTGCTTTTCCAGTTGACGGTGGGCGTGCCTCCTAACCAGCCGGTTTAGGGCGGAACCGGCCAATTTGATACAAACTAGCTGGTTCCATCCTAAACCGGCCGGTTAGGACCGGTTTTTTGGAAAAAAAAGGAGAAATGCCCCCCCTGACCGGGTTTTTTGGCCGATTTCGAGCGGTGGGCCTGCTAACCGGCTGGTTAGACCAGTAACTGGTTAGCAAGGCTGGTTTTGAAAACTATGGGAGGGAGGCATCCCTTCCTACAAATCAATAACCCTACAATTACAATTGTTTCTCTTTTCATTTGCAAATCATTACATGTCAATGTGGAAAAGATGAATTGAATTTGGAAAATCTGATAAAAGTTAAAACTACTGCTAAGATCTATGAAATGAACTGCCTTCTAATCTACAACAATTTTAAGAAGCATACTAACAACTGTAAATATTTCCAAGCAATCATAAACAACTATCTAACTAATGATGAAACTTAATCTATGCAATGAACAAGAAGTCAAACTCTGTTTGTGGGTTGTGAGAGTGGGGTCCTCTAATCATGATCCCATGAGGGAGATGAGATAGGGGTCACTGTCTCAATCTTTTTGATGTATTTTACTCCACTAGACTGCAACACTAATTTACTCTTTAAGCTAATGGAAACATGGGTAAGCAATAACTTATCAATCTCCTAAACTAGAAGGAACATGAATAAACTTCAGTAATTTATCAACATCCTAGATTAAGAATATAGATATAAGAGAGGAACTTCTGCTGCAAGGGTTGGGCCCTAACCCAAGAGCTTCAGACCTCTGAGTCAACTCAGTGCTGGATCAAAATAGAGTTTCTCATTATCATTCAAAAAGTGTCAAATGCATTATAACATGACAGTCAAATGTGTTGCATCTTAATGGCCTCTTGGCTATATCAAAACTTTGAATCCTAATGAGTCCCTTAGCTTGATTATTTATACAAAAATGTAGCTACCAACAGTTCCCTATAAAATAGGGATGCTTAGCTCCCTAACTTGAGAATAGGTGGTTCTAACTCTTCCTTAACTTACACTGGCTCGATTGCCAATCAACTCGGCCTGCTTGGCTACCACTGAAACCGAGCTGATGAGATAGAGTGGGAGATCTTCGACTAATTGGAGGAGTTAAGGAGGGATACCACCTCCTAGAATGTCTCTTGCTTGTCTACTCCGAGTTCCTGCACTCAAATCAACTCAAACTTGCTCCAATTACTGCATTCAATACACACTAGGACACATGACATAGTAGCACATCTTTACTCCTCACATTAAGAATAATATAACAAAATTTGTACATAAATGTGAGAAAAAGATAATTTAATAAGATGGAGGATGGCATTGTGACCCATATAGTATACCTATTGATGAGCCTCATACTCACCCAGTACTAAGATTGTTTCTTATCCTCTAAGCAACCTAGCCATCTATGTCCATGTCCTTCATGGCCCTAGTGGCCTCTCCGACATCCCAAGATTTTGTAGATGGTGCCTCTTCTTGAGGGTAGAAGCTTGCATTTTTCGCTATCTCTTCCCACTACTTCCTTTCATCTTCTTCCTTCCTTCTTTCCTATAAACCCAACAGCAAAGGTGGACTAAGCTTAAGTCCAATCCAGTTGATCTTCAATCTCTCCATGGCCCTCTTGTACAGAGGTGTTCTAGCCAATGCATTTTTCAATCTCTTAGGGGCATGATACTCTTTGATCTGGAGACTATGTGGTAGGGTATTCCACCTTCTCTAACATGCCTGTTGGCTCTTTGTCTCCAACATCCTAAGAGTGTCATCAAAGTGATAGATGGCATGTTCTTGGGTGGCAAGGTATCCAGGTGCCAGCTTAGAATCATTGGAAATGATGTTGTGATTGTTGATTACAGCCATGGAACTTGTCGCTCTCCCCTGCTATAGATGGGTTCCTTTTCTTCCTTTGCTAATACTCTTTTCACCTCCTCAGCCCTGGATTTGTCATGCCTCATCCAAAATGCAAGGGCCATCAGCTGCAAGTCTCCCAATTTTGCATTGGGGTCTCAAACATTCATGTCAATTAGGGTGAGGTTGTGCAGGTAGAACTCAACCAATTTGGATTTGTCTTCAATGCCACTCTTATCGCACAACTCAATGAACTGCTTGTAGTCCTGGAATGGAATGGACCCATGTTCTGCTAATGTCTTGATCCGGAACTGCATCCATTGGTCTTTTAGGAAAAGTGCATAGGATTTGGATGGTAGTCAGCATTGAATTGCCTCCATGGAGAGGCTTTCCATTGTGGCCAATTGAGTCTCCTCCTCTTGTAATTTCTTCCTCAACCATTTGTTTTCTACCTACGGCTATGTTCTCATGGTGTACTCTCTATCCCTCAATTCACTCAACTTCTTGCCCATTTCTAGGAGCTTTTCTTCCATAAGGCCCACATCTTCCACTTTCTTAGCTTTGGCAATCTACAACCACCTATGTGTCCTTCCTCTCTCTGCTTCCAACTCAAAGAAGAGAGGGACTACAAGTTTCTGTGGGATCACTCTGCCTCCTTCAATGAACTTCTAATGGGAGCTCAAATTGGGTTGTGGACTAGGCTCCTGAAGTTTTGGAAAATCTCTCTCAAATGTTCTTGGAGAAGTTGCCCCCTCCTATACCTGTTGTGTTTCCTCTTTACCTTATTTCTTCCCCTTCTGCTCTTCCTGTAGCACTGTCTGTGTTTCTTATAGCAGGCTCTGTGTTTCTTGTAGCAAGCCTTTTCCTTTTTGTTGGAGTGCGATAGGTGCCTTGGGCTGCTTAGAGGAGGTGGACCTAGTGACAAGCTTCCTTACATAGGTTATGGGTGTCTTTGAGAAAGCTCCAAGAGATGTGGCTTCCTCAACCTTCCTTTCAATATGTTTCAGCTCCTCTCTTTTTCTTGGTGATTCTTCAATCAGAATAGGGGTCCTTGTGGGTTTTTGAGGCTTCCCCTGTCTAACCCTAGTGCTTTTCTTTGTTTTGAAATAGAGGGGAGTTTGCCTCTGCCTTTTCTTCTTCGATTTGATGGGTGTGCCCAAGGCAGCCACTGCCTCCTTTTCAGTGGGTTCAGGAAACAACCTTTGCTACTCTGGGGACATCTCCTCTTCCTCAGGCATAGTGGTTTTCTGAGGGCTGGTTCCTTCCTATTGCTCCTCCTCTTCTTCTTCCTCTTGTTCTTTCTCCACCTCTTCCTTTTTCAGTGGGTTCTTCCTTTGTTTTCTCTGCCTCTGCCTTTTCTTCTTCTACTACTTCTGCCGCTTCTTCTTCTTCTCCTTCCTCTTCTTCTCTTTCCTCTTCTACCTTTGCTTCTTCTCCTTCATCACTAGAGGTTGTGGTCTCACCAAGTGCAAGGACTTGGGTGTCAAGAAAGGCTTCTTTGTCCATATCTCTCATTGTGGACCAGAGGACAGAAACTAAGTTATTTAAGGCAACTTCCACTATTAGCTTAATGAGGCAATGACATCCTAAGTGTTATTGCTTTGCCTCTTTCACCTTCTAGCTCATGTCCATGATGGACTGTAGAAGGAAATAAGGCACACTGAGTCATTAGGATATGGATACTATGGCTCGAAATCTCAGTTCATGGAGGAGTCTGAACTGGTAGACATAGACTACACTCAGTCTCCCTTCACAAGAAAGGAACTTGAGGATGTGGTAGGCCACCTCATCCCAGGGATAGGGGAGGCTCTCCCTTTTGACTCCATTTTTATCTTCATGGTTTCTCATCATCAGTGAAGAAATTCTTCTTAGCAATGGCACTGATAGACTTGTCTTCTATTCTCCACTGGACCCCTAAGGGAAGGGTTGTCACCCTGCTAATCAGCTTAAGAGTGATGGTAATGGATAATCCCCTCACTACAGTGGTAACAAATGCTCTTGCATGAGGGTTTAGGGCCATGGCAAACTCACAAGTGATATCATCATCATACACTTTTAGCATCTCAAAGAAACCTAACCAATGATGCCTCCTAAAAATGTCTACTACAGGGGGATGAAGGTGAATTCTCTTGGTATTTGTAGGCTCTCCACTATTGAACTCTCCTCCCATCTTCTTCTCTGTTTTCAACTAGGTGTAAGATGGTGTCTTCGTGTGCTAGCTCCAATGTGAATTCAAAGGGAATAGAGGGGTGGAACCTCTAGTTGATGAAAATTATGGATTCCCCTTCTATTTTATAGCAAAAACACTCTTTTAATCCCCAAGCTGACTGTAATTACTTAAGAGAGTCGAAGGTGCACCAGTATGTGAATTATGGACATAAGAAAGAGAGGGGCCACTTACATTTCACTATCAGGCCTGGTATAATGATAATTGAAGCCCAAATCGGCGCTAGGCACCGTTCTTGTACCTTTGTGCTTCCTGTAGCTTTCTTCACTTCCTGTAGTTGTTTCCTGTAGGAGTGACAGAGTAGGGTTTGATTCTCTTGATGTTTTCCCAAGCTAGTCCCCACCTCAACTGATTTCGAAATGAGCAAAGATGCAAGAAAGTTCGAGCTTTGGTACATTATATTCTATTTGTGGTTAGGGCTCGAAGCGTTGTGCCGACTGGCAAAAGTACGAGTTTTCCTTTTTTGGATCGTTGGCCCACTTGGAGTGATCATTCTCTTGCACCTCGTAATTAACAACCACTCCCTCTCACTGATTTGATTGATGTGACACTCCTAAGTTACATGATGACCGATAGTTCACTAGCTGAGGGTGGCCAAGTTAATTGGCCACCTCCAGCTTATAAAAAGACCTTGCCTCGACATTCATACATTTTTCATTATTTTGCCTTAGGGAGGAGCTTAGAGGTTACCATACCTGTGCCTACCTGGTGCTTGATCGATGCATACTGGAGTGCTGGACTTCTGTGCTGCTGCTCAGTGAGTTATTGTATTGTTTTTTTTTTGTGTGCATACTTTATGTGCTCATGTGTAATTGGCTGTTGGTGTTGTTCACGTGTGTAGGTGCCTTGCTGATATCCCAGGTGTTGTTGCTGCTATTGTTGACTCCTACCTGGAATGGCAAGGTGTTTCAGGATGATGGAACTAACCCCTTAACTGGATGGGAAGAAAGAAAACTATGTTTCAAGCTTATTGCAATAGTGGCACAAGCTGCTACAGGAGAACCTATAGCAGCCCCCCTTTTTGAAGGGTTTTTACTTCAGAGGAATGATGGGAAAGAATGTAGAGATTGGAGGATGGTGATAGAGCCTTGATGGAGTAGTGAAGGGCTGTGGAAATGGAGGATGTGTCCTCTGTGTTATTTTCTTTTGTTTTTTGAAAATTTTGAATGAGACGGAACTTAGGGTTGGTATGGGGAGATGGTGATTTTTTGAATTAGGGATGCATGGATGATGGGTGAGTGGTTGGATCAAGTGAAGAGACCCTAATCAACCTAGGACAAATCATGCATGATGTTTTCTCTATTGGATCCTTTTTCCTATAGAATTTCAAGACATCCTGTAGTACTACAGGGTCTTCCTGTAGCAGTTACAAGACATCCTATAGCAATCCAGAGAGGGCATGAAAATGGGTTTTTGAGCCTCGAGGATGGGTAAGATTGGTGACAACATGGTTTTCATGGATAGTATGTAGTGGATGGAAGAAAAAAATTGAATGGAACTTCAACCTACTGTCCCTGGAGCTCTACAAATTGCCACTATCCTAAAAACGTGCAAAATGACAGAAATTATTAATGGACAAGTTGTAGGTCCCTGTCATGGCATTCTTCTTTGTTTTTTTCTTCTTCTTTTTTTTTTTTTTGGAGGACACACACGTTACCTCCAGAGAGGTTTTCAACTTGCCTGTCTGCCCTGGGCACCTCAAGGGAAGTTTTCACCTAGGGATATTTTATTTTTATTTTTTCTTTTTTCCACTCCTAGGCTGCCTCAAGGAGGTTTTCAACCCAAGAGTTGGCCTCAGATGCCTCATTGAGGTTTTCATCGAGGCCTCTTATTGTTTTTTTCTTTTTTTTTTCTTTTTTTTCTCAAACAAAAAATAGTATCTAGGAATGTTGTGACTTGGAAGCTAGGACACTTCCAATCACATTCACCTTTTTGTTGATGGTGCTGATGAACTCTTCCCTGGATAGGGGCTTTCTGTAAATCTTCAATTTGTAGCCATTGAAAAGCAAGGGAATCCCTACCTCATCAATGGTCCTGATTTGAACAGCTCCATTAGCATGGCATTTTTCTATCAAGTATGGGCTTAACCACCTGGTCATCAATTTTTCTTTGAAGTCCTTGAACCTAGAGTCATATAGCAGAGCCCAATCCCATTCTTGAAAAAGCCTTGTCCTTGATGTTCCTATCATGCCAGACCTTCCTCTGTACTTGGATAACCCCAATGTGTAGGAGGGCCTACATTCTGAATTCATCCAAGCCTTTGACTAGAGCAACCTCTCATGCTGTGCCTTTGTAGATCCAATTGTGCTGCCATCCTCAAAGTATTGTACTCAAACTAAATGGAGAGCAGAGCCTTCTTTCCATAGACCAAGTCCTAAGGAGTGAAACCAGTAGTTGTTTTCCAAGTTTTATTATAGGCCCAAGTGGCCTCCACTAATCTGTTTTCCCAATCCTTTCTGTTGTTGCTCAAAGCCTTCTAATGCCCTATTGGTGACCTCTACTTGTCCATTGGCCTAAGGATGATAGGCAGTAGACTTTTGTGCTTGATATGATGTTGCCTTAACAAATTCTCAATCATATGTGATGTGAATTGAGCTCCTTGATCGATGACTAGCTCTCTAGGGTACCCAAGTAAAACACATTCTCCCTTAAGAACTCAGCCACTTTCTCCTTTGTTGTTACCTTGACAGCCTTTGTCTCAACCCACTTTGTCAAATAATCAGTGCATACAATTATGTACTTTTTCTGCCTTGATGGTGAATCAATTGGCCCAATGAAATCCATGCCCCGCTTGTCAAATGGCTCTAAAGCCACCTGAGGCTACAAGGGCATATCATACTTAGGAGTAGGTTTCCCCACCCTCGGACACTGATCACATCGACTGGTGTATCTTTTGGCATCTTGGTGAAGAGTGGGCCAGTAGTAGCCAACTTGTAGAACCTTGAAGGTTGTCCTCTTGGCAGCAAAGTGACCTCCACAAGGCCCATCGTGGCAGGCTGAAAGGAAGTGAAGGACTTCCTCTTCCCTAACACATCTCCTCAATATTTGATCTAGTCCAAGTTTGAAGAGATTGCCCCCAATCCAAGTGAAAGGGGCACTCTTCCTCACAATTCTACTCTTCGCCCCAGATCACAAATGTGGAGGGAATTCTGCAACAACTTGGTAGTTGGCTATGTCAGCAAACCATGGAGAGAGAACTGAAATAAAAAACAAGTGTTCATTTGGCAACTGGTCATCAACCATCCCTTCTTCACCTGTAGGCAAAGCAAGTCTAGACAAAAAATCTGCAACTACATTTTCTTTACCTGGTTTGTCAATAATAGATAGATCAAACTGCTGCAATAGAAGCAACCATCTAATTGTGGAAATTTCTAAGGTTGACACATCAAAAATCCCTACTGCACTATCTGGTTTATTATCTCCTACTTGTTCATTCCATTAACAAGTTATTTATGAATATAAATACAGAAATAAACACAAATGCAGCCTTCACACATATACAGATCAACGACTAAAATAACTGAGACAAACACACCAGGGACACCATTATTTTTGGGCAATCGTCCTCGGAAAAACCCAATGCGGGAAAACCGGTGCAGCAGGTATGAGGGTTTTATTATTATGTAGTTTCTAAATACAACTAGAGTGCCAGAAATGGCTCACCCTTCAACGATTATCCTCGGCAAAAGTACCTCTCCTCGGAGATAGATATTCCGGCTGATCAGCAACCGGATGATTGATCCCACAGCAACTTCGACAATTCCTTAGCGGGACAACGAAAGCTACTCCAAGCTTCTCTTCGGAACCGCGTCACCCTCCAAGGATTGCATCAACCTCTACAGCCCTGCATCTTCCTCTCAGCTCTCAGTCTGCCCCACGAAAATTCCTCAACACTGCCTCTTCAGCCCAGCATCAGCTCTGAAGCCCTCTGTGCAACCTCTTGGCCCTTTGTGTCACCTGCGCTGGCCTCCTTAGCCTCTGCATCAACCTTCCAATGCTCTGCGCTGTCTCTTCGACACTCTCTCTCCCTCTCTGCTATGTATTCTCGGCCTTTTGCTAAACTTCCCCTCGTTGCAACAAATCACTAACTCGATTTCTCAGCAAACCCTGCCCCAGAAAATCGAATTCTCGATCAACTTGGTGTATCTCCAACTAACCCTCAAGCCTCTTCTTAAACTTTTCTTGTTGACGATTCAGCAATCGAGGTTAAGTCCCTAATCAACGACTAAGATTAGATTTGGCTTGATCCTCGTCATTTAGAACTCTCTCACCCATATTATATTAATACACATTAATATTTAAATTTTCCTAAGTTTATATTTAGGAACCCCATTAAAAATATTAATTATTTTAATATCTCTCCATTCAGAGGGAATTTCCCCAAACGATTTCTATTTCTTGGAGATCTCATGTGTCTTAGCCTCTCCACCAATTTTCATGTCTAGAACACATCCGATGCTACCAAAAATAAACACTAATAATTCTAGCATTCACTAAGTATTTGATAGCTGCATGGTTAGTATGCACAGAGGTTTGATATCCAGTGATGTAGTGCCTGAACTTGTTCAAAGAGTGGACAACAGCTAGGAGTTCCTTCTCAGTTACAGTTTAAGTCAATTCAACTTTAGACAAGGTTTTGCTAATGAAGTAAATGGCATAAGTCAACTTGTCATCTATCTGGCCTAGAGCTGCTCCTATAGCTTTGTCAGATGCATCAGCATGGATGTGGAAATGAAGAGCCCAATTTGGGCCTCTAACTATGGGTGTAGAAGTCAATTTGTCCTTCAATATTTCTAGGGCCTCTTGGCAACTAGCTGACTAGCAAAATTCAGAGTCCTTAGACAACAATCCAAACAATGGTGACGCTACCTTGCTGAAGTCTTTGATAAACCTCCTATAGTATCCAGCCAAGCCCAAGAAGCTCCTAACATCCCTCCGCTTTTGAGGAGTAGGGACCCTTTTTATGATGGCAATTTTGTTTGGGTCCACTTGTATTCCCTCCTGAGATATTGAATGGCCTAGGATAGTCTCTACATTCATCAAGAATTCACACTTCTCAGGACTAAGCGAAAGGTTCATTTCAATGCACTTCCTTAGGACCTTCCCCAAGTTAGAGAGAGCCTCCAGGAAGTCACACCCATAGGGAGTGAAATCATCCATGTAGATCTCTACAGAGTCATGGACTAATTCAGCAAAGATGCTCAAAACTGTCCTTGAAAAATGGCAGGGGCATTACATAATCCAAAAGGAAGGACCCTATAAGCAAAGATACCCCAAGGATAAGTGAATGTATTTTTATCTTGGTCCTTCGAGCTGATCTGGATCTGATTATAACCACTGAATCCATCCAGGAAAGAGAAGAATTTCTTCCCTACAAGACCATCCAAGACTTGATCAATGAAAGGTAAAGGGAAATGGTATTTTTTAGTGGCTTTGTTCAGCTCTTTGCAATCCACACAAATCCTCCACTTTCCATTTTTCTTTGAGACCAAAACTAGAGGGGACACCCATTCACTATCTGAGATGGGGTAAATGAACCCTACATCCAACAATTTCTGCAACTCTTCCTTTACTATGTCTTTGAGGGTTGCGTTCATTCTCCTTTGAGGTTGGCGAACTGGTTTGCATCCTTCCTTGATGTAGATGTGGTGAGTACACACCGAAGGATGCACCCCCTTCATTTATTTATAGCTCCAAGCAAAGGCATCTAAGTGTTCTCTTAGCATGTTACACAACTTCTCTTCTTGGTTGGCTAAGAGGGGTTGATCTTCAAAGTTTTAGATGGACCAAATTCTACCATTTTGACATGTGCAGGACTTGGGTCCACTAGGCATAACTCGGTCCAAGGATTACCCTCAAATTCCTTCACAAACTCATCAAGGGGCATGGTGTTGTGGGGATGGTTCTAGAGGATTTGGTCAATGAGGTCATCTTCATCAAGTTGCCCCCCTCCTATGACAACATCTAGGGTACAAATTGGATGGGATGTAGTATGAGACACTTCATCTTCCTCCTCTTCCAACCATAGGGGCAAGTCATGCTCAAGGGGTGGTTGAGAAGGAGGGTACAATACCAATTGTTTGGACAAATGCCCATTCTTAATGGTCATGTTCATAGCTCTGCAACTTATGTAAGCATCAGTAGTGGCTAGCCATGGTCTTCCAAGGATGAGAGGGTAGCCATTAAATTTGGCCTTGGGCTGGAGAACTAGGAAGTTAGCAGGATACACCAAGGAATCAATAGAGACCATTACATCCTCAACAACTCCCTCAAGAGCCACTGTGGACCTGACTGCAAGTTGCAACACTGTTGTGGTCTTTCTCAAAGATCCTTGGAGGTTTAGTTTGAGCATGGTTTCCCTAGTCATCACATCGATGGTAGTTATAAGCTTATTGTAGATGCGAACATCCTTGATAGCTTAGAGGAGTAGGATTTTTACACACAAGTTTTTCAATTCTCCTAGAAGTTGAGTCTCTTTTGGGGTGTGTTGGTTAGGCTGGATCAATCTTTCAAGAAAAGGAGGTGGATTGGCCTGAGTAACACTCTCTTCCTTTTCCTCTTCAATCTCCTCAGGTGAAGATGGAGGTTGGTTATCTGGTAGCACTCTTCCAGACCTGAGGTTAATTTCTTGAATCTCCACACCATATGCAGGGTAATATGTCTCTCCACTATAGACTATTGTGCCTGCTTGTTGTTCGAGTTCGGACTTGGTTGAGAAGGCATATGAGGTTGCTTGGGTGGAGCAGGATGAATGAGTTGTGGTTGAGATGGAGATGGAGGCAGTAAAGAAGGAGGTTGGTTGAATGGAGGCCTCCAACCTTGTGATGGGGTATTCCACTAAGGATGTGTAGAAGCATATGGCTAAAAGGGTTGATTGGTCGGTTGGGGAGGATACTGAGGTGCATAAGACCAAGGAGAAGGTGTGGACCATGAAGGGTGGGTAGGAGAATACCAAGGGGGAAGGGGTGCATTCTGGTTTGGATGATAATAGGAATAGGATGCACCCTGCCCTGTTGGTATGGCCTAGGTCCTTGAGGCCTCCTTTGATTAATGTAACAGAGTTGTTCAGCCCCACCTTCTGCCCTTTGGTATACAACATTCAATCCAGGCAAAGAAGGAAACTTATCTGTGGATTGGTTCTCCTCACAGACCGAGCAGACCTCTATAACATTTAATGGACATTCATTTATGGGGTGCCTTCTAGTGCATTTAGGGAAAAAGATAGTTGAGGCTCTCTCTGCTTCCTCTTGTTTCCTCTTGATCTACATGGTGTCCATTTGCATAGCAAAGGTGTGCAACATTTCACTATTAAAGTCCTCCAACATGTTTCCAATTTCGTTCTTGATAGATGTGGTGGAGGAAGAGGAATTGGTCAAAGCTTGACTAGCCCTACCCTTCTTTCTAGCAGCCCTATAATGGTTTTTGAACATTGTCTTGATGTTGTCATAGGGTAGCTGATAGATGTCTCCTCTAGACAACATGTTTAGGGTTTTCGGTATGTCCTCCTTGATTCCTCTAAGAAGGACTAACTTGAGTGATTCAGGATCAAGGGTGCATCTGGCCCTTTTACAACTGAGTTGGAAACTTTCCTTATAGTCTTACAGGGATTCATTAGGTCCCAAGGTCATTCTAAAGATTTCCTCTATGATGTCTTTGGACCTACAATAGTCCCTATACTTGTTGTTAAAGGATTGTTGCATTTGAGCTCAAGTAGTGATGCTATCCCCAGGAAGACCCATGAACCAACGCACGGTTGCATCCTTAAGGGTGGATGGGAACAACTTCAACTTCTAGTCATCAGAGGTGTTATCATAAGTTCTATAGACAACAAACTCGAACAAAAAGGTATTAGGTTCCTCTAAGGTTAGGCCATGGAAATAAGGAAGGGCAGAAGGGCTTATATTTTTCATCCTAACATCTCCATTAGTCTCTCTCATGGGAAAAGCACCATCATTTATGTTTTCAGCCATGATGTGGGTATGTGGAAGGGTTTCTTCTTCTTCTTCCCCAAAAGGCTCTTCAAAGATCTCAGGTTGTTCACCTAAGGGGTCCTCTAACTCCCCTGTAGTCAGAGGACCCCTTAGATGAACAACCTGAGATCTTTGAAGAAGAGTTAAGGATGACTATTGGATGGTGTGGGGGTATTTGACAAGAATTTCCCTAAAGTCTCTCTACTCCTACGAGGCAAAAAAAAAGTTTTTTTTTTAATTAATTTTTTTTTTTAAACCAAATGCAAGACAGAAAGGAAAGCAAGAATAACATCTATCTAGTAAATGCAAAATAGAGAGGAAAGCAAAAAGAACATCTACTGAGACACCTCCCCAACAATGGCGCCAAAAAGTGATGAGCCTCAATATTGCAACAAGAATGTTGCAACTCCCAAGACTACCAACTTTACTTTATCAACCCAGGGTTTCATACAAACTTGGAGGTGGCAGTGCTATATACACAACAGATGCATCATTCTACTCATGCCACCCTCAACTGGATGACTTGACCATTAGGGTTCCAAACCATTTTTCTACCGAACTAAAAGGAGTCTAACTACTGAAAGCAGAATGTAAAGGCTAGTTCTAGAGCAAAGAACGTAAATGCTTTTCAACTCAGAAAATGAAAGCTGCCAACTTGTAAATGCTATGAAATGACACGAATTTTATGCTCACTTGAAAAAAGGAAACTATTCTAACTTACACTCGATCATCTAGCTATCAAGGTTGCTTGAAAACAGAAGATTATTCTACCATTTCATAATTCAAACATGCATGCATTGACTATCTAATTCACACTTGCAAAGTAAACAAAGTTCTAATTGCTAAATTTAGAAATAAAAGAACTAATGGTATCTGATCTTGCAGGAGGGAAAGGAGTGAAAGGACTAGTCCAGGTGGCACTTATCGTCATGGAGTCCAAGCTGAGGGGTTAAACTACTCCTAAACTAGGCTAGGCTATCATTGCAGGTCAAAACAAGGTCAAAATAGGCTGCTACAAGTTTGCTACTAGATGTTGCTATAGGATTCTCTGTACTGCTACAGGATGTCCTCAATTGCTACAGGAAGTTGGATGAGAGGATTTGGAGGGAAAAAATGGTGAGGTGAAGTGTTGGAAGGGTGTATGAGAGTCGTGGAAAGTGTGGGGCATGTGATAATCACCCTTGGCCAATCCCAACACTCTAAGAAGGTCGAATTTGACTAATATAGCTTGCTCACGATGACTAAAAGGCAAAGGTTTAGAATATGGGCTAGCATGCATCAACAAAATGTGGAGAAGACATAGATGGAGTTGGTGGGAGGAGTCCCTTCCTGCAAATCAACAAACCTGCAATTACACATGTTTCTCTTTTCATCTACAAATCATTACATGTCAATGTGGAAAAGATGAATTGAATTTGGAAAATCTGATCTAACTACTACTAAGATCTATGAAATGAACTACCTTCTAAACCACAACAATCTTATGAAGCATATTAACAACTGTAAATCTTTCCAAGAAATCATAAACAACTATCTAACTAATGTTGAAACTTAATCTATGCAATGAACAAGAAGTCAAACTCTGTTTTTGGGCTATGAGAGTGGGGCCCTCTAATCATGATCCCATGAGGGAGATGAGATAAGGGTCACTGTCACAATCTTTTTGATGTATTTTACTCCACTAGATTGCAACACTAATTTACTCTTTGAGCTAATGGAAACATGGATAAGCAACAACTTAATCAATCTCCTGAGCTAGAAGGAACATGAATAAACTTTAGCAATTTATCAACATCCTAGATTAATAATATAGATACAAGAGAGGAGCTTTTGCTACTAAGGTTGGGCCCTAACCCAAGAGCTTCAACCCTCTAAGTCAACTCAGGCCTGGATCAAAACAAAATTTCTCAATATCATTCAAAAAGTGTCAAATACATCATAACATGACAGTCAAATGTGTTGCAGCTTAATGGCCTCTTGGCTATATCAAAACTTTGAATCCTAATGAGTCCCTTAGCTTGCTTATTTATACAAAAATGGAGCTACCAACAACTCCCTAGAAAATACGGATACTTGGCTCCCCAACTCGAGAATAGGTGGGTATAACTCTTCCTTAACTTGCACTGGATCAGTTGCCAAATGAACTCGACTTGCTTGGCTGCCAGTGAAACCGAGCTGATGAGATAAAGTGGGACTTCGACTAATTGGAGGAGTTAAGGAGGGAGACCACCTCCTAGAATCTCTCTTGCTTGTCTACTTCGAGTTCCTGCACTCAAATCAACTCAAACTTGCTCCAATTCTTGCATTCAACACACATTAGGACAGATGATATAGTAACACATCTTTACTCCTCACATTAAGCATAATATAACAAAATTTGTAGATAAAAGTCACAAAAAGATAATTTAATAAGCTGGAGGATGGCATTGTGAACCATATAGTATACCTATTGATGAGCCTCATCAATATGCTTGGAAAATATGCTAAGGCAACATTCCCAAGGGGTGACAATAGATAAAATGGTACGTTACAGCTTATACACACAAATATTTGTCGTCTTATGTCCACCAGATCTCTAGGAGGGTAAGAGTGCTTTGTCACTTTCATTAATGATCATTCTAGGAAAACCTGGATCTATTTATTGAAGACCAAAGATGAGGTCTTTAGTCGCTTCAAGGAGTTTAAGGCTCTGGTAGAGAATGCGACAGGAAAGAAGATCTAGTTGCTTCGCTCAGATAACAGAGGGGAGTACACAGATAGTGACTTCATAGGTTTCTGCACGAAGGAAGGCATCAAGAGAGAGTCGACTGCTCCATACAATCCTTAGCAGAATGGAGTAGCAAAGCAGAAAAACAAATTTTTAGTTGGGGCTGCAAGGGTTATGTTATATGACCAGGATAGGCCTAAGTTTCTATGGGAAGAGGCATGTAACACGACTATGTATATTTAGAACAGGGTTTCTCACAGGGAATCGGGGAAGATAACACTAGAGGAAGTCTTCTCATGGAAGAAGTGTTGGACATCTGATAAGCCAACGCTCCCCGTGTGTTTTGCGACATGGACTAACCACCTCTCATGGATCCTTATCTCTAGGGATGCGATCGTTGACTAACACTTGTGGGTTTTGGCGTACTGGCAATCGTAATTCCCAACAAGTGGTATCAAAGCGTAGGTCACAAGTTCGATACACACTCGGCTCACATTGGGGGGAGATTGTTGGACATTGGATAAGCCAACACTCCCTGTGTGTTTCGCAACATGGACTAATCGCCTCTCGTGGATCCTTATCTCTGGCGATGCGATCATTGACTAACACCTGCGGGTTTTAGTGTAGCGGCAATCGTGATTCCCAACAAGAAGTCAGAAGTCAGTGACTTCAGTATTTTTGGCATAATAGCTTATTGCCATGTGCCAGATGAGAAACACACCAAGCTGGATCAGACTATAAAGAAGGGGTTCTTTGTTGGGTATAAGGAAACCTCGAAGGCATATAGGATCTACATTCCTAGCAGTAGGAAGATCATAGCGAGACAGGACATGAAGTTCATGGAGGATAAAGCCTTCAAGAGATCCCGCAAGTTCCTAGCAAGTGATCAGAATGAGCCAGCAGATGCTCCATTAATCTAGCAGCAAGGGCAGCCATAGGGACAACCGCAAGGACAGTCACAAGGATCTAGTATAGTTACTAGTATGAGCACGTCCTCAGGTGCAAGAGATCCAGTGAGTTCGCAGCAGACGGAGCAATAGAAGTAGGATAAGGAGTTGGTCGATCCTGTTGAAGAATGTAACTAGGTTCGGTCTTCATAAATTATATTTGAGTCACAATGAATTGTATTTATCAAAAGAATGAAAAAGAAATTATTATTATTATTATGACTTATTAAATAATAGGTTTCATGCTTGGGTCATCATGTTTTAGGTTAAAGTCCCCATTGAAGACTTCTAGGATTTATTCTAATTCATTAGAGTCATTTTCCATTTAAAGAGACCCTTATTATGCTTTTGAATCATGTAAAAAGAATTAACATTTAGTCAGATATGCTATTTGTCCCCTCCACATCAAGTCGGCCTCAAGGATATCAAGTCGGCTTCAGGAAGGGTAATTCAACCTCACTAGAAGGCTATCTATATAGTGCAGTGCAATTCATTTGAGACGCACAAGTTCGATCTCCAAGCCAAGGAAACTAAAAAGTACGAAGTTGGAAAAAAGCTAGAAAAGGGTACGAAATTTGAAAAGAAGGAAAAAGACATCAAAAAACAAAGTTTTGGGTTATCTATCTCTCACCCAAGTGAAGTATCAACGAAGATTGAAGTCTTTATTTCCAAATCGAAGTTGTTGTTGCTTCCAATTGTTGCCAAGTCAAAGTTGTTACTACTAGGTCGAAGTTGTTGTTGGAGGGTTATCATCTGCAAAAGGAGGAAAGGGTTGACTTGGTGTGGAGGAATTTAGGTCTAGGTCAAGAGTCTTGGATTATCTCAAGAAGTTATTAAGGAAGAGTTATTGACTGGTTTTCCCCTAGATAAGGGTTTTTCCCTGGCTATCTGCGTATATCTGGCATCTGTGATCTTTGTGCTATTGTTTTAGTAATTGCTTAATGAACTAAAAGATAAAAGAAGAATATAAAGATAAGAAAATCACAAGTAAGTATCTATATAAAGAAAATATTTCTACCTTTCTAATTTTCTAACAGATCCTCCCACCATTAGCGATCGAACAAGTAGAGAAGTTCGTGAGACAGTGAGGGATGTTGAGGAGCTCCTCGAACGAACAAAAGAGAATGCAAACAGCCAGACAAGTACCAAGCATTGGTGGCATATATTGAAGAACCCTCCAGCTATCAAGAGGCTACAAAGAATCAAATGTGTATAGATGCCATGGTGGAAGAATACAGTTCCACCGTGACAAATGATATTTGGGAGGTAGTGCCGAGACTTGAGGATAGTTCAGTTGTGGGCTCTCGATGGATATATAAAATCAAGTACATTGCAAATGGCAACATTGAGAAGTACAAGACTAGGTTTGTGGCAAAGGGGTATGTGTAGAAGGAAGGGATAGACAATGAGGAGACCTTTGCCCTAGTTTCCATATATACTTCTATCCGGTCAGCTATATCTCTAGCAGCACAAATGGGATGGCAGATTCACCAGATGGACGCCAAGACAACTTTTTTGAACAGGGTGATAAAGGAGGAGATATATATAGAATAGACAGAGGGATTCCAGACAAATGAGAGGGGAACGCATGTGTGCAGACTGAAGAAATATCTATACAGGCTCAAACAGGCTCCCAGTACATGGTATGGTTAGATTGACCGCTACTCGCAACAGATGGGATTCACCAAGAGTGACGTTGATCCCAACCTTTACTATTTGATGTTAGAGCATGAGCCACTCATCCTAGTGTTGTATGTGGATGATATCTTGTTCACCGGATCATCGAGGCTCATAAAAGACTACAAGAGGAACCTGGCAACAAAATTTGATATGAAGGATTTGGGGCTAATGCATTACTTCCTAGGCTTGGAAGTATGGCAGAAGGGCATGGAGATATTCCTTGGTCAAGGGATATATGCTATAGAGATCTTGAAGAGGTTTAGGATACAAGATTGTAGACCTATGTCTATGCCTATCATTACAAACTAGAGGGAAGATAGATGCATCAGAGGACAAGGACGAGGAACCAACCTTATATAGATAGCTTATTGGTTCCCTCATGTATCTGGTCAACATTAGGCCATATATCTACTTCACATTCAACACTCAACTAGTTTATGTTGGGACCGAAGAGAGTGCATTGAGCAGCAGTGAGGCACATTCTAAGGTATTTGCGCGGCACAATCGAGTATGGATTGAGGTATGCTCGAGGTATGGTGTCATACTATGTGGATTCACAAATGCAGATTTGGAAGGCAGTTCCAAGGACAAAAAAGCACATCAGGGTGTTGCTTTAGCATTGGATCAAGGGTTGTGTCTTGGTGCAGCAAGAAGCAAATGTCAGTTGCACTGAGCTCTATAGAAGCAGAGTATATGGAAGCTAGCACAGCTACATGCAAAGCTATACAATTTTGAAATTTGTTGGTAAGTTTGTTGAGTCAGAAGTTGGAAGTGACTAATATCTATTGTTATAATCAGAGTTGCATCAGGCTCTCTGAAAATCCAATGTTTCATGATAGATACAAACACATAGATATTTGATACCATTTCATAAGAGATTGTGTGCAGCATGGAGCAGTGCAGCTACACCATGTTCCCACAGAAGAGCAAATTGAAGATATACTCATGAAAGCTCTAGGGAGAGCTAAGTTCGTCTATTTCAAAGAATAGATGGGAATAGTCACTAGTGGAGAACCTGTTTCAGTAGTAGATGGATTAGTGTCAGATGGCACAATCAGTTCTTGAGGGATAGTTGCAGTCAAGTATTGAGGGGTGCAGAACTAGTCAGGGCGCAGACAAATACTCAGTAGGCAGTGCAAATGTTAGTTGTAGTTAGAGACCTAAGAGGCAGTTATAGAACCAGTACAAGGACATAGATGATTCAAATTTTGGTTCTCAATTGCAGTAGTTGCACTAGCAGCAACAACATGAGATCAGTTGCAGTGCAAAGCAGTGTTGGTAGCAGTGTAGGGTGGCACAGTGCAGTGTCAGAAGAAATGCAGATGTAGGATGGTTTAGCTACAGAGTTGGAAAATAAATCAGAGTATGTGCAGTGGCTTGGTGGATAGTAGCAGGATGTTACAAATGTCAAACATCAACAACGTGGCGATCTAGCTATACAGATTGTCTAGAACACCTTCCTCACTAAGAGTGAGTGTTAGTTTTTGGATAGTTGGGTAGCATTAGACAAGTGTTCTAGTCTCAACTTTGGTCAGAGAGGCTAAGAAACACAAGATATCCAAAATCCAGAAACAACTCAATTAAATTAATTGATTGATAACTAAAAATGCCTAAGTCTAACTTAGGAAAATCAATTAATTAAAGGGAATTAATTGAGAAATGTGAGAATGCTCTAGAAACTCACACAGATTGAGTTTGAGATAATATTTACTGTTGATGGAGATCTAATCATAGTCGTTGGTTCACCAACGAGAGATTATAAGAGCAACTCGATGGGATGGATATAGACACATTGTGGAGAGCGAGTGCCTTGACATATCAAGCTATCCAACTGAAAAAGTCGAGTAGGGAAGAAGAGTTCAAGCCAGAAGGGACGCAGGAGTGAGAGGGAGCAGAGACAGTGATATTCGATGGCTTTCCAGTGCTGGAGAGTCAACAATAAGAGGGTCGAGATATTCCTTAGTGAGGTTATGCAGAGCCTGTAGAGGCAACTTCAGAGGAGGGCCGAGATATTCCTTAGGCAGGTTATGCAGAGCCTGTAGGTGGCATAGTGGAGTGTCAAAAGAAATGCAGATGTAGGATGGTTTAGCTACAGAGTTGGAAAATGAATCAGAGTATGTGCAGTGGCTTGGTGGACAGTCGCAGAATGTTGCAAATGTCAAACATTAACAACATGGTGGTCTAGCTATACAGATTGTCTAGAACACCTTCCTCACTAAGAGTGAGTGTTAGTTTTTGGATAGTTGGGTAGCATTAGACAAGTGTTCTAGTCTCAACTTTGGTCAAAGAGGCTAAGAAACACAAGATATCCAAAATCCAGAAACAACTCAATTAAATTAATTGATTGATAACTAAAAATGCCTAAGTCTAACTTAGGAAAATCAATTAATTAAAGGGAATTAATTGAGAAATGTGAGAATGCTCTAGAAACTCACACAGATTGAGTTTGAGATAATATTTACTGTTGATGGAGATCTAATCATAGTCGTTGGTTCACCAACGAGAGATTATAAGAGCAACTCGATGGGATGGATATAGACACATTGTGGAGAGCGAGTGCCTTGACATATCAAGCTATCCAATTGCAGAAGTCGAGTAGGGAAGAAGAGTTCAAGCCAGAAGGGACACAGGACTCAGGAGTGAGAGGAAGCAGAGATAGTGATATTCGATGGCTTTCCAGTGCTGGAGAGTCAACAATAAGAGGGCTGAGATATTCCTTAGTGAGGTTATGCAGAGCCTGTAGAGGCAACTTCAGAGGAGGGCCGAGATATTCCTTAGGCAAGTTATGCAAAGCCTGCAGGTGGCACAGTGCAGTGTCAGAAGAAATGCAGATGTAGGATGGTTTAGCTACAGAGTTGGAAAATGAATCAGAGTATGTGCAGTGGCTTGGTGGACAGTAGCAGGATGTTACAAATGTCAAACATTAACAACGTGGTGGTCTAGCTATACAGATTGTCTAGAACACCTTCCTCACTAAGAGTGAGTGTTAGTTTTTGGATAGTTGGGTAGCTTTAGACAAGTGTTCTAGTCTCAACTTTGGTCAAAGAGGCTAAGAAACACAAGATATCCAAAATCCAGAAACAACTCAATTAAATTAATTGATTGATAACTAAAAATGCCTAAGTCTAACTTAGGAAAATCAATTAAATTAAAGGGAATTAATTGAGAAATGTGAGAATGCTCTAGAAACTCACACAGATTGAGTTTGAGATAATATTTACTGTTGATGGAGATCTAATCATAGTCGTTGGTTCACCAACGAGAGATTATAAGAGCAACTTGATGGGATGGATATAGACACATTGTGGAGAGCGAGTGCCTTGACATATCAAGCTATCCAACTGCAGAAGTCGAGTAAGGAAGAAGAGTTCAAGCCAGAAGGGACGCAGGAGTGAGAGGGAGCAGAGACAGTGATATTCGATGGCTTTCAAGTGCTGGAGAGTCAACAATAAGAGGGCTGAGATATTCCTTAGTGAGGTTATGCAGAGCCTGTAGAGGCAGCTTCAGAGGATGGCCGAGATATTCCTTACGCAGGTTATGCAGAGCCTGTAGGTGGCACAGTGCAGTGTCAGAAGAAATGCAGATGTAGGATGGTTTAGCTACAGAGTTGGAAAATGAATCAGAGTATGTGCAGTGGCTTGGTGGACAGTAGCAGGATGTTACAAAAGTCAAACATTAACAACGTGGTGGTCTAGCTATACAGATTGTCTAGAACACCTTCCTCACTAAGAGTGAGTGTTAGTTTTTGGATAGTTGGGTAGCTTTAGACAAGTGTTCTAGTCTCAACTTTGGTCAAAGAGGCTAAGAAACACAAGATATCCAAAATCCAGAAACAACTCAATTAAATTAATTGATTGATAACTAAAAATGCCTAAGTCTAACTTAGGAAAATCAATTAAATTAAAGGGAATTAATTGAGAAATGTGAGAATGCTCTAGAAACTCACACAGATTGAGTTTGAGATAATATTTACTGTTGATGGAGATCTAATCATAGTCGTTGGTTCACCAACGAGAGATTATAAGAGCAACTCGATGGGATGGATATAGACACATTGTGGAGAGCGAGTGCCTTGACATATCAAGCTATCCAACTGCAGAAGTCAAGAAGGGAAAAAGAGTTCAAGCCAGAAGGGATGCAGGAGTGAGAGGGGGCAGAGACAGTGATATTCAATGGCTTTCTAGCGCTGGAGAGTCAACAATAAGAGGGCCGAGATATTCCTTAGTGAGGTTATGCAGAGCCTATAGAGGCAGCTTCAGAGGAGGGTTCGATTTAGCTAGAGTGAGGTTTGATTTAGTTGCTGGTGGCTGGGAAGGATTCCAGAAGGTCAAGCAAGTCATCTTCAGAGGCTGAGTTGGGAAGAAAAATAACATCAAAGCAGTTCTAGAGGCAGTACGAATTGGCCTGCGTAGAAGCAGCGCAGAGGCTAACGCTGGAGTGTTTGAGCAACTAATTTGAGTCAATTTCAAAGCTTAGATCGGTGTCGGGAGAGACAAAAATTGTTTCGCTAATTTTTGGCAATATTATCTTGGTGAGGATTGCTAGTTTGGCATCTATATTTTTGTACTCAAATTTCACTGCATAATAATAATAATAAAACCCTCATCTACTACACTAGTTTTCCCACATTGAGCTTTTCCGGGGATATTTGTCCAAAAATAACGATGTCAATTTTATTTCGTGTGTGCTTTGTTAGTATCCTATAATTATAGGTAACTTGATTCTTCAATTGTTTATTTAGCATTACTCCTATGACGAAGACATCTGGCTTGATTGGGCTCGGTTGATTTCATTTTGCCTAATCCTTCATCACCCTGCTACACCCTTCATGCCTTGCCCTCCATTTTTTCACCCCTCCATCATTTCCATCCATTACACACATAAACAAGCTTAGGATAAAAATAAAATAAAATAAAAAATATTAGGTTAAAAATGTTTAGAGGCACTTTTTAACATTAATTAGAATAAATTAGTGTAGAACTAGGTTAGATTTGTTAATAATAAATTAATTAAGTGAGTAATTAAGTTAGCAATTAGGTTAGTTTTTAAGTTAAAACTAAAAATTAAAACATTAAAAAACAAAAATATACTACAATTAAAATATATATAAAAAAACAAATAAAATTAAAACATTAAAACAAAATAATGCAATTAAAAATATAAAAAATAAAAACATTATATAAATAAAAAACACAAAAAATAAAATAAAATAAAAAATTACCTTAAGCTTACCTTATCTCCCTTTATGCATTTCGGACCCCCCCCCTCCACGTCACTCAAGCCATGGGGGGGTGCAGAATAAATGGTTTTGAAGAGGAGGGCCCACCCCCACGTGGCACAACCTCAGCATTTCGGACGCCCCCCTCCAATACCACTTACCACTCCAGGGGGGGCCGAAATTACCACTTCCCAAAATAAAAAACAACAACAACATTTTTCTGCAGTTTTACCAATCTGTTTTCGATAAGGATTCCGGGAAAACAGGAAGAAATTTTGGAAAACTAAAAGAGGTTTTTGTTCAAAAAGGACTGAAGAACAAAAACCTCTCCCAGAATTTACACAGGTGTCAGCAGTTGGGAGAATTGAAGCCATATTTGAGCCCGATTTTTCAAGTTTCCTATTCTACCTATTTTGGTCATGATTTTGTGGCAGCGATTTTGGCGAACTGGAGATGAATTAAGGAAAACTGAAAGAGGATTTTGTTCAGCACGGGCTGAAGAACAAAAACCTGTCTCAGAAATTATACAGGTGTCTTCAGTTGGGAGAATCAAATCTCTGAGTTTACCCCTGTTTTCAGTAGTTCAACTCCATTTTTTATGGCATGCCTATTTTGGTCATGATTTTGCGGCAGAGATTTTAGCGATCTGGAGATGAATTAAGGAAAACTGAAAGAGGCTTTTGTTTAGAACGGGCTGAGGAACAAAAACCTCTCCCAGAATTTACATAGGTGTCTTCAGTTGGGAGAATTGAATCTCTGAGTTTACCCCTGTTTTCAGTAGTTCGGCCCATTTTTTGTGGAAATCAGTCCAAGATTTTCAGGGATTTATGTCTATCTTTGGCTGAGGTGGTTGAATTCGATCTCCTGATCCTAGGAAAGGATCTTTTCTATATATTGTAAAAATTCTAATTGTAAAAGAAGGGGGGGATTCATAAGAAGGGAAGAGTCCCATTATGTAATGGTCATCACTGTGTTTCAAGTGATGGTTTGCAAAGAAATAAAAGATCAGTTGTTTAGGATTCAAGTGGTGTACTAAATGGTGAATTTTTCTCCTGTTGTTATGTGTTTATCAATTGTATTTCTTTCTCTGTATTTCTAAATCCTCAATTGTAAAACAGAAAGTGAAGATAAAGATTTGCTATTTGAGCACCTTATTTGTGGTTGTGTTACAATTTACATGTTTTCTACTGATGCCAAATAGAGGAATTCTTAATTTCTCCTGTGTTTCTGCTGACTTTCTTTCTCCTTTTATCTCCTCATTCCATTTTATTCTCAAAGATCCATGCAGTGCACCTAGCTTGCCCTGTTTCACTCCTATTTGTTGTTTTTGCAAGCTAACCACCCCAAGCCTTTGACTCCATTGCCCAATGGTCTTTTCCCCTTGCTCTCCCTACCAAACCCATTTAAAAAAAAAGAAACCAATCATGTGCTCATTAACTAGCCTAATATCCATTCAACCAACAAAGCTAAATCTCAAAGAGAGAGCCCTCTTTGAAGTTGGTAGGGCTAGATGCTGGTTTCCAAAGCGGTTTGATGTTCCCTCTGTGATTTTGTTTTCATCCTCGAAATTACAGAGTGATAACATGCTCTATATTTCTCAGTTCCAATTTTATTTCCACAGCGTATTTTATTTTGTGGTGAAAAATGCACTTGTGATTTTATTTGTTCTTTGCACATAATTATATTCAGTTAGAAGAATACTTTCCAGTTGTTGCAATAGTTAAAAATTTCACACTACTTGGGAAGCCATGATTGAGATAGCGTAGCCCCAACTCTTCCTATTCCATACTTACCACTTTCCATATTACATTACAAGCCCCACTTCACCTCCATTCTTCAGGTTCAATTGACCACTAGTTCACTGGGATTTGGCACTCACAAATCCTCATACATAGGTAGGACCCGAAATTTTCCTTGGGAAGTTGATGCAGCTAAAAGAAACAGAAAGAGCATATGATGGGCACAAGAAAAATCAAAATGCAAAAGATGGTTGGGACATACACATTAGCACATAGCCAAAATCCTAGCATGAGCTCTACCTCACTCATTATGACCATCACCCGGTTCTTGGGCCAATGTTGTCGTGTCATATTAATGAAAAGGAACCCTTGCATGTCCCAACCCCTATTGGGCGATAAGCTTCCACACCCTTAATGGGATAACCACTGTTATACATCATACAAAACAAACTCTAAGCCTTGAGCTATGAGCAGTAGTACAAAGAAAAATCAAGAAAAAGTAAAACACACATAAGAGGGGTGGAAAAACAAAGGCTAAGTTGGTAACTCATGCATCTTGATTGCACCCTCCCCACATCTATACACCCAAAATGAAGTATCCCATCATAGTTAGTCCCTTTGACCATGGCACTTAGCCGTGAAGTCTTTACCCCTGCATTCCATCATTATTCACAAGGAACCTATCGATTGACGGGTGGAATAGCGACATGTCGCTTCCCCTTGGGGATTGAGAGCACCTAATAGGGTCGTCTATTAACCACTCCTACCTGGGGAGGTAACACCATTATGTGACCAAGGCCACAATTTTAGAAAGGAAGCCTTGTATGAAGTGTTTAATTTGTCCATTACTTTCAAGCTTGGTTCGCTTAGATGCAATAATGATTAAATGTCCCTAATAGTGAAAATTGCAACACTAGATATTTTGTGTAATTGGCAGGTGGTTCCATCTATACATCTAGGCAACTTAACTGGGGTCTAGGTCCTTTAGAAATACATATTGAAACCCACAGGTGAGGCATTGAAATCCATGGGACTTTAGAAAATTACAAAGCATCTATAACGACCTATTTATAAAAACAATATTAAATAAATTATATTAATCAAATTAATAAAATAATGAAAATATAACTAATGATAAAGTATTTTTAACCTTTACATAAAATCAAAAAAAAGAATGTTAATTAAAAATCAATATATTTAAAAAAAATATATACATGACACGACATGGGAAGGGTGTCGTGAGGAAATGAAGCGGTGGGTGTTGGAGGAAGGACGGCCACCGTCAAGAATCAGTTTATAAACCAGAAGGAAGAATTTAACGGGGGAGAAAGAAACAAACGGAAGAACTGAGGGAGGAAAAGGATCATAAACTAAAATTATCGACAGGAAGGAAGAGCACGGATTGTTCTGAGGTTCTGGGCACAGGGGAATAGTTTGCCTCAACTAAGAAGCTTACTGGACTGAGCAGCGAGGTTCTGCTCAGTTTGGCTAGGTGGTTTCGGTCTTTTGGTAATGCAGCAAGAGCAGGAGCAAGAGTCACGATAGAGCAGGCAGGTTGGTACTCAATAGAAGAATAAATAATTTGTATTAAAATTTTATATTTGTGAGTAGACTATTGTTAAACTCAGTTTAAATATCGAATTGAAAAGCTTCACAATTTACTGAACATGAATTTGTTAGACCTTGTTAAACTCTGGATTTACAGTTCTTACAACATCACTTGCATCCCTAGGCACCTCCACCCATAGCATTCCAACATTTTTCCCCACATTATTGACTTTATGGGATGATGCACCTAGACTAGCATGCCCCTAGTTGGATTAGCACTAATTAGATGGGATGGCAGCCAATCCAAGGCCTAGATGAGGATGGTATCACACATTGAGATATGGGAGGGCTGGTAGCTCCTTGATATCCCTCAACATTGGAGCAAAGATAGACATTATGGCCACCTGGAAACCCATGAGACCACTTTTGTGCCCCAAAGTTAAATCTTGGGTCCATAGAGAGATTATGTCAAAGATCTAGGGGCCAACCCTATAGATTGATTTTAGAGGGCTTCTACACACATTATGGCACTCATTTCCCATAACGTTAGCTCTAGAAGGGCCTATGCTTGCATGACGTCAACACTCTCTTATTTCGGCTCACAAGTGTGGAGAGTTATTATGTTTTTTATATGCTACTAGGTTGGCTTGTGACCTAGTGTAAGATACCCCCTTGGAATATATTGGAATTCCCCACTAAAAGTTCTAAGTTTGCTAGTGCTTGTCACTAAAATGTTTCGTCAAACAGTTTGTGTGTATATGGTTATAGGTGATTGTTTCTTGTAATTTATTTAAAATAAACACACACGGTACCTAATAAATGTTAAAAGGCACTCCCAAAAAGCAAGATATAATTTATATTATAGTCAAGGATGGTGCATACCACTAATAAAGGCATTGAACAACAATATATCTTCCATTCAAGGTTACTTGGGAGCGGGAGCGGGAGCGAGAGTGACATTTTCAAAAGCTCCCGGTTTTGGAGCAATTCTGGGAGCATTTTTTATATAATATATATTTTTTGATATTTTGATGCATATATGTCAACAAAAGCATGTAGAATGATGAATTAGATATAAAAAACATAGATTGAACCATATAACAACAATCATCTAGAACTTATAATCTTCATCAACCATGTCCATAAGTTAATAACATAGTAACATACAACATATTGAGTCTTGTGATTCATCAATCTTAAAGTTTCAAGCTTTCAAAATTCAATATATAACATTTATCATCATTGATCACCAAAGTTGTGTTTGTAAGCTAAGTGTAACCATTACAACAAATAATATCTAACATGAAATGAAATGTTATAAAATGAAATGAAATGAAACAACTTTCAACTTTCACAAAGCATGATATTCATAATTCATTACTACTGAGTTATAATTGCCAACTTCAAACTTCAAACTTAAATTGTCATATATTGTTTACAAAAAATATCATAATAAATATGAAGAGTCAATGGTTATAAAAACTACTAGAAACTAGAAAAGACAAGTAAATATATTATCTATTACGATTGCTTGGGCCTCTTGCTGCCACAAGAGATGTCTAATGTTTTAGTCTTGTTGGAAAATCCGAACCTTTGTCATTAATATCACCCTCTAAGCATTAACATAAGATAGAAAAAGCATAGCATGTCAAGTCAAGATTTTGTTTAAGTGATGTATACATTTTTAGGAGGGTCATGAGAGAGGAGTTCAACAATCAATGTCATTAACATCAAGGTACATGGAGGGATTGGTGCTCTTGATTAAATACGAGCTACATACCCTAATACATGACAAAATCCAACGGAAACATTGCAATCCCCCAAATCCTGAAATCCTGAAAAATTGATAAGTCTGCTGGATTTTGAATGAAATCTAAAATTCTACTTTCTCCATATGAAATCCAATGAGGTCGGAACCACTCTCAAACATCCCGAGTCATTTCATGGTAATGTTAAAAATTTATCACTTTTACTTTAAGAATTTAACATTACCATGAATCACATATCAATACTAGGGCCATAGGCTTGATCATTAGGCTGCCCCACTCAAAACTTATTTGTTTCTTTGAAAAAAAATTGCATTTAGAATATTACTGCAATTTTTTTTTGCAAAAAAGACTAAACGCTCCCAAAAAACCAAGGAGCATTTTTTTTTGCCAAGAGCGCGCTCCCGACTAGCTCCCGATTTGCTCTCGCCCGGAGCGCGAATTGGGAGCGGGAGCGTGAGGGGGGGCGCACTCCCCCACAACCCTGCTCCCATTCCTCCTTCGAAAATAACTCAGAACTGAGAAGTGTAACAGTGATAGGTTCAACCTTCCCAACAATGAATATCAACCTTCAAATCAGCTATGCATAACCCAGAAAGATACCCACACACACATCTATCATGTCGAACTCCTGGAATAGACAAATCGACTCCTCAACAACGATTACAAACCCATAAATAATGCTCATGAATAGAAACATGGTTAGATAGCCAATAGGGAATTCATTATACTTCTAAAAAATCAACCCCAAATAACACCTCAAGCATAAATAATTAAAATATGCCTGTTAATAACCCCATTTTACGGGAATCACCGGAATGCAACGAAACTAAGAGTGAACCATGCAAAATTGGTCTTGATGATGAAATATGGCAAGTGATCGTACTCAGGGCCCATAAAACTCCTCAATACCTGTCGGTCTCACCAATGGTGTAATCATGCTCCTATGATCTGGTTGACACAAGCTTTGGAGATCTCCCTTAAGCATATCACATGAAAATTAAAAAATTGGGGACATTAGATTAGGCTAGTACTTGTCCATTATTCTATTCTTTTCAAGGGCTTGTAGGCTAAAATAAGATTCAAATTCCTCATATAAATAGAGGAACCTTCATTTGTATTGGATCATCAGATCGTGCTTGGATATTTCGACCTTCTTGTGCATTTTGGCCTCTTGAAATTATGGAGATATTTGGATTTTTTATGCATTTTTATATTTGGAGCTAAATCGTTGTACTTTGGATCTATTTTTTGGATGAATGGAATGGATCCTTTGCATGTTATCTTGTAAGTGTACCTAAATTTTGAATATCTATCCCTTGCATGTCTAATGTATGGAAATTTGTTGATTCTAGTGGTTGCAATTGTGCCTAAATTTGTTGAATATATATTGAATGTTAATCTAGATAATCTATTGCATGCGTTACTCATTGGTATCTCTCCCATGAAAAATCCTTCTTCCATTGTATAGGTAATTGTTAGAATTTTGATAGGTAGGGCATCAAAATTTCAACCTCCTTAGAAACTATTTGGCCGACTTGAAACATCATTGACTCCATATTCCCAAGACATAAGGGATTGGTCCATTTGGTTGGTGATCAAACACTCTTTTATTCCATATTTCCTCTCTCTCTAATTTCAGCCACTTTAAGGCCGATCTTGCAAACTAGGGCTTGGCGCAAATCCCTAGGCAAGTTGAATTCTTGAGGTTGAAGAGCCAAAACATTAAGAGGATATCATTTTCCACAAAATTTGTCCTTTTGGTGGACATCCACTTCAATTTCATCCATAAATTCTCTTGGCCCAGTTGTTTTCCCTAAGAGGGAAACCTTAGTTTCATATTGCTTCAACTTAGGGGCTTCTTGAAGGTTTCATTATCCTTGATCTTGCTGACATAAATCATTGGAAACATTTTCTCTTGGCCTTGACCTTTGGACACGCCAACACTCAACAAATTACTCAAACCTTAGGTCTTTTGCTTGTAGCCCTAGGCCTCTATATAGAAAGCAAGTTGCCTCCAATTTGAGCCTTATACCATTGTTGTGTCTTTCTTGTAAAGGTACTAGTCAAATCAACTAAAACATTCTACTTAAAATATCATACATAGATGGCCCTTATCACATATTAGGACTCCTCCCATTGGTGAAAATCCATAAAGAGTAGGGGGTTTGGTCCATGGTGACAATGGATCACTATCCGATTGTTGTCCCCTTGTCTAATGCTTTCCTGGTAAAACTTCCCTTTCCTAGGCCTACTATATTTTGCAGTAACATTTATGGCATCATTGTTTGGGACGAAGCGAGTCTACCTTCAGATAAGCATCTAGCTTATTTAAAGAGGTGAATTCTATAACGACAAGACAAACCCTCTTCTAGTGACTCCATTGGAAGAACAAAGCCCTTATTCTTCACTGAACTTCAAATTCAAATGCTTGTAGGGTGAAGCAAGCATCTTTAGAGGCAATCTTTGAATTCACTCTGGCAACTCCAATGTTATTAATATGTGAAATTCAACAAAATGGTTCGACCAAAATTGCACGAAGTATTCCTGGCTTTGGATATCACAAGGATCCTAGGATATCAACATCCCTTGGACTAGAAATACATGAATGATATACCAAAATTTGGTGGGGATCCATCTTTAGCGGTTGATCATGTAGCGAAATTCATCAAGCATGCTTCAAGGGTCAATGTGGTTCATCAAGGCATTCTCATTGAGTTTTTTATTATCTCTTTCAGATATAGGCACGTATATTGAATTGAGAATTCATGTAAGCCCAAAAGCATTCCCTCTTTCTCTATATTGATTGGAAATTTTGAAGTACAAAGGACCAAGTTTTCAAACTACTAAGGAAGCTTGTCAAAACTTGGATGTTTCTTTCCAAAGGGAAGACCTCATTGATTGTGCTAAAGAAATTGAAGAAGAACACCATGAGCAAGAGGAAGAGTCCTTCCCAAATCATCAAGATGAAAAAATTGATGAAGATATTGAGGATGATTTTGAAGAGGAGCATGGTAGGAATCTTGATGAAGATGGTTCTTTAGAAAGTCGAGTTGAGAATAGCCCCTCCCTTTTTAGGGATGTTATGTATGATAATGTGCTTGAAAAGGTTGAAATATGATGTCACTGCTTGTTCCGTTGACAACGATCCAATTTATGATATGAATGATGGCGTTAACAATGCCCTTGTCTTGCCTTATATTCCATATAATCAAGAAGACACTATTGTTGATATATTTGAGCCACCTTTGGACCCTCCTGCTATCATCCCTCAGTCATGTTTAAATCACATGTATATTCAACATGATGAACTGACATCGATTGACCCTTTTGAATGTGGTTCTCATGATGAGCAGCCTAGTTGTCAAGCTCCCACATGCCAACCCTTTCCCTCATCATGTCGCTCTTTTCATGTCCCTAAGAACATCAATGAGAGCTCCATGCCTAGGAAATATTTTGAGAGGAAACCCCTAAGCTTGATCATTAATTTCTCAATATTCAAACTCGAGGGAAAGATCCAGTGGTGTGGACTCGATTCTCCTTTTCCCTTTTCATCCATGATTCCTTTTCATAATCCATGGCCATCTTGTTTTCCCACCCCCTTCCATTGCAATCTTGTATGTGGATCTTGCATGGATGATTGTGATGATTTCCTGTCCCATCTCATTACTAATCATTGGGGAAAATGTTGTTATATTGATCTAATGATATGCCACTTACATTGGTTGTACGACTATAATTAGCTCGTGCATTGTATGCTAGCATTGCATGGTAGTGTAGGTGCATTGAATTTTCCTTTTGCATAGCTAACAACATCATATCATTTTCTCATTTTAGATTAGAGTGCATGCAGATGAGACCTGCATTTAGAATAGATTTACTTTTATGTGCAGACTATTATCATTCATATAAAACATGGGTGATTCCCTACGCCTAGTGCACATGCTCCCAATCAGTTTATTTTTAATGTGCAAGTTACAAGCCTATGGTCCCAGGAGATTTCTAGAGTTCTCATAAACTCCCCATTTGAGTACATAGATCATGCGCTCAAAGATGAGCTCATGTCCTAGTTGGAGCTAGATGCTACCCACCAAAAGTGGTTGACCCCATAAGAGAATTTTTTCTCCCATTATCTTTGCGATTGGCTAGCTAGAAACCTTTGACAACTGCTAGTAGCCAATGATGACATGCTATTCATATCTCTACCACCTACATCATTCATATGTTTCATCGCTCATCTGGCAAGAGCACATGTTGGAAAGTGGGCTTCTGAGCAAAAGGTACTTTATTCATTTTGTAACCAAATGTTTATGCTTGTTTGTATTCGGGCATTTGGTATGGATTATTGGGTTACTCAGAAGAAA
>APFE031403085.1:0-11497 GCA_000404065.3 Pinus taeda
AAAAACTAATATCATAATTTTAATGGTTATTTTAAATTTTAAAATATACAAAATATAAAATATAAAATATAAATAGAAAAAAAATAGCTTGTTTCAACCACTATCACAATGATGATAACCCTATACGATTATTCTATTACTTACAATATTATGTTAATTTACATAGAAATACTCCATTGTATATCAATGGAGGAGGGACATTCTTCGTTAAGGCTAACTAAGACATATGGGAAAATGCAAGTCCCTATGTGAGCTTACAACTCACCATACTTTGTTCATAGGGAAATGAAGCATTGGAAAAGGAATCTCTAACAACCTTCCTCAAGTGAAACATAGGGAGTAATTAAAGAAAAAATTAAACCAAGAATGGGTCCTCACAACAATGGTTGATTAGGTACCCATGTACAAACTCTGATAAGGAGAGAAAGAGACAAAAACTTGTAGGAAAAAAATGTTAGGAAAAATACTAAGTGGAGAGGTGGGGGGTTGAATTGGTATTTAAAAACTTACTTCAAATTTAATTTTCTTATTCCAATTGCTATACGTGACTATTATTTAGTGAACCCACGTATTTGTGTGACTATGATGAACACAAGTTGAATATATCCATTCAACTAGATTTAGATATAATTCATCATCTGATAATCTTTAACAAGTGCATGATTAATTTATTAAACATGTATTAAGTAGAAATTATGAGAAGTAAAAAGAATATAGATCAGCAACACATAAGAAGCACAAAAAAACACATGGACACTAAGACTTTAGGTGGAAACCCAATGTGGGTGAAAAACATTGTTGCTATCATATTTGTCTTCTTTTATAAAATATGATCTTATTAAAATATTGTACTAGTGCAAAATTTAACCAGTACATAGGCTCCATCATGTAGAAAGATACAACCTTCTCTCATTTTCCATCTCCTACTCGAAGGGAGCTACAAACCTATTTCTAAAGACTGTTATCCTCAGCTCTTTATGGATCACTTTTCAGAATGCTTCAAACATGATCCAATTTAAACTATTCTAAAGTCAATTACTCAAATACTGAACCAAAAAAATCATTAAATCAACTTTTGATACTAATGAAAGTAGATAAAACCAGATCAAAACAGATCATGCAAATCTATAGCCACTCATCAGTATACCAAGCCAAATGGTGTTACCCATCACAGAAACCAATTGTTGCCACTGCAAACCCTGATCAAGCATACATTAGATTGTATGCACTAATGTTCTTAATCATACCTTCATATGTATGCAATTCTCCTAAACAATACCCATGTATATATCTAAAACATATTGATACCTGAATTTGAATCATTGTTACACTGAAACAATTAATTTATCACATACTAAACCCATAAAAGAACACATAACAAAATACATATTATTACACAATAGCATCATCAATTAGTTAACATTTCATTAGTTCAACCCAACCAATACTGTTAAAAATAGATCACTATGAGAGAAACATCATTGAAAGGCAATAGTTAACATAACTAAACAAATCAACCATCATTAATAGTTCGTGATTCAAAACCCTAGAAGTTTTATGCAACTTAAGTAAAGAACTCTCACATATGTACACACTTTTAATACTTCACACCTACGTATAGATTATAAAAATTTTCAGAATATATACACAGCCCCCCTAAATTATATCCACATATGTACACGCTCTTTCTAAAGAAAACCTACATACATATATGCATTTATCGATTCATTCCTTTTCTGCAACCACAAAGCATATTTTGCAACCCCTACTATCACATGTTGATGTGATAGTATCATTACCATCATAGATTTATCATTGTTAGTCATAATCATAAAGAATCAAGAAAGCATGTTTATTAGTCACTACAATGATTTTATATGTATTAAATATGAACCTTCTTCATGCTCCTTGGTGCACACTTGTTTCGAATCAAACCATTCATTAATAACCCATAACTTGCACACTTCGCACTTTGATATCCATCTCCTTATATAGCTTAGGCATTAACAATACCTTAGGCTAATCCCATATTAATGTTGATGGTATTCCTTGATGGGATCAAATATCTGTTGTCGTGTTCATTACTATGGGACAATATCAATGGTAAATACACCTGGTATTGAGAATTCTATGGTGTGGAAATTGTATGCAACTTTTCTTCACCATACCCATGTATGTATGTGGTGTTTGTTCATATAACTCATGTATATTTTCCTACGCTTTACCTTTATCATTCCTCTATCTCTGAACTTATATTCCTTTGTCCAATATCTTTGTCACATCTATACTAGTCTATATACTCATCCTGCTACCATCATATTGACATTTTTAGAAACTAAGTTTCCATCATGGAAAATTTTAGGGGCTAATATTCACAGTTGCGCTAATTTTCCATGGTTTTTTCAAAAAAAGATTTGCCAATTTCCATTTTTTATAGAAATGATTCGTCCAAATTTTACAATATAAAATTATTTTCCCTTAAAAATCTCCAACATTATATAGAGAGTATATATGAAATCATTATAAATATGAATAATTTTACAAATACATTAATAAACATTTTATAGTTTTCATATTAGGGACTAGTAAGATTCTCCATTGTTTTAAACTTTAAGATAATTTTCCATCCTTAAAATTTTCCCTAGTTTCCATGAAGGACACAACACTAGTCATAATGCCAACAATATACCCTTTTGGACTTGACGACAACCACTTTGGTGTTTTGTTACCACCAGCTATAAATGCTTGTAAACACATTAGTAGACACTTCAACTTCTCTCCGAATTCACCAAGAAATATACAAACACCTAACTTCTCTGCCCCTTTGACATCACAAGCAAAGGGATGACCAATGCTAAATGAAGACACCCTTTCTAGAGATGAGAATTGTAGATCTGATGTTGTTGAATATGAGTACTAGCCATGCTCCCCCTAAGCATATGATGGAACTTATAGAAGATATACAAAGGAGTACATGATGCTATGACTCAACCAAAATATGGCCTTTCCTATCACGAAGGAATAATGCTGACATCAATTACCCAACATAGTGGGGTTACATATTTGACTCAAAATTACGTCAAATTCCCAAAACAATGGGATTTATAACACCCTCCTCCCACATCTACCGAAGCAACCGGCCAGTCAGGTTAAAAATGTGACGAGAGGCTACTATGATTAGAGTCAACCTCCTATGTGACCTTGAGGAAGTGGAATCTAAAGAACAATGCCTTACAAACCTCCCTCAGGTGCTTCAGGACCCCTAGGGGCTAATCCACCACACCAAGTGCCCAACCCCTGAGTTAACCTAGAATTTCAATGAATAATACCTAGAGTCTCTCCCATGACATGGCATGCATACGAATGTAAACATATATTTACTCCTACAGTGTCTGCAAGGGAGAGACTGCAATCTTATCAGCTAGTTCTGTGTTAGAGATTGAGAGAATTAAGACAGTTTTTCAGGGCTAGTCTCCAAACTAATGCCTAGAACTTTATGAGACTCTCCAAGATATTAAATGACACCAAGGCAAATCCTCTAACACACAACTTGATCAAGTACTTGACCGAACCAAGTCTAACAATGACAAACATTTTGTCAAACACTTAGTAAATATGCAACTTATAGGTGTAAATAATATATTTGAGCATAGGGGTCTCATACTTATTTGAGATTCGCTATGAATCATTGTCTCCTTATCACATTATCTATAATTTCATCCATTATTTCATAGATACACTGATCATTAAATAACAAGTAATAACATGATGATAGCCATACATGAATATTGTCATAAAATACATACTTAACTAGCATAGTAGGGACAAAATTACCAATGAAATCACAACCATATAAACCACATATAATCCATCATAAATCTCATAGAGATAAAAGGAGAAATAACCTTTCATTACTATTGCGAAATCCAAATATGGGATGGGACTTCCACGTTCCACCCGACCATAGAATGGATGAGCCAAATATCTCTTCATCCATTCACCCTCATGTCGTATTCTAAGCATGAACGTGGGATCTCATAGAACACATGAATAAAAAATCATCCAGGGCTTCGAAAGGCCATATACTTCAACCTATCAAACATGTCTTCCACCTCATGGTCATACATCACAAAACCATCATCCGATCGATCTTTATCCCAGTCTTCCAGGGCTCTAGAGCATTTTCTCCAATGTGGCTCCCAGGACTAGTGACTCAATGCATGACTACGATCGGGTTCTACAACATTTTTCGAGCTAAGATTTCTAGGACTAGTAACTCAACCCACAAATTTTACCCAACTTCTAAAGTATTTTTCCAACTAGGGCTTTTAGGACTAGTAACTCAACCCACTATGGGGTTCCAAAGCATTTGTCCAACGAAGTCTCCCAAGACTAGTAACTCAACCCAAGATATAATAGGGCTTTAAGAGCATTTGTCCAACCAAGGCTATGGGAATAGTAACTCAACCCAAGCCATTACAGGGCTTCTAGAGTGGTTTTTCAACCAAGGCTTCGAGGAACTAATAACTCAACCCAAGCTAAGGAAACATGAGAACTAACCAAAACAAAACAAGGAAATAAACCCACAATCGCCATGGATAACCAAGAAATGGAAAGGATATACAATCCACAATCATTCCAGGAAATTTTCCATGCCAATGATAGATCGTGAATAAGAAACCACATGCATGTGTCGTGCATGCCAAAACTAGTAAGGAAAGCATACATGAAACTCAATACCTGCAAGAAAAATCCACTGTAGTTATTGATACCAATTTCCTCTTACACTTTACTTCTCTTCATATTCCTTCTTGCTCCAAAAATCCAAGTATTCCACACCCTCCATGATCGCTCCAAGAAAACTCTAAGTATCCAAGAATATGAGGGAGAGAGAGAATAAAAGACCCCTGATCAAGTCTTAAGCTGGCAAACTGATGCTCAAAAGCCTTTTTATTAATAATACCCCTATTTTCTTCATTTTCCAATATTTTCCTTCAATTTCCTCCTCACATGCAACATGTGACCTTTCACCTTCCTTTTCTCCTAATTTCCATTATTTTCATAAATAAATGTGCCAAAATACCTTTTTTCCTCTTTAATGCCTTAGCCATAAATAACCAAATGAACACCCACTAGGGTGTCCTTCCCACCATTCAGCTTGGAATATGTGTCCCATCACCATGGCCTTTTATATTTTGACATGAGTTTTTTAACTAGGGATGTTACAAAACCCTTCCTTTTGGCAGAACACTGTCCTCGATTTTCATTGACACCTATAACCAACAAGACTACTGAAAACAAAACATACTACTCATGGAGCTTTATAATACAGCTCATTGTAGTATTTACATTGACCACATGCTAAAACACGACAAACATACCATTTCCTGGAGCTTTATAACACAACTCATTACCGTATTTGCAATAATAACAACATATACTCATGAACATTTTCTTCGTCCAAAAAATAATCATACTATCTATGGAGTTTTTTAAACCAGCTCAATACAATATTTACAATATATATACACATACATACATTTTCTCCACCGGAAAATAAAAGGATATGATGTTTGCATCCACAACAAGGTAATCCAGAGGGTCACACCTCCACCCTCAAGGTAATACTAGGATTCACTTCCTTCCCAGAAACTCTAGAATCCACTGTCAAAGTCAAAGTTGCATCCAAATTCCAGTGCCATAATCACGCACCAGTTCTCCTCTCAGTGAACAATTACTAGCTCATTGTTCCAGGGCACACTCCTAATGTGCATCTGATTCCATCTGGTAATGCTCATGACTAAAAAAAATCCATCCTTGGCCTTCCATTCTCTATTACAAAGTCCCTCAATCAATTCGGTCAACCCATATGTGCAGTCACTCATCTTCCAAGTTTCGTTTTCACCCGCATCCCTGGCAGTCCATCCATTGGCAAGGCTTTCTTGCATCGGAAGATACAAAAACCAAGGCATATACCTACCTCGAAACCATCATACTAGTCATAACATGCTCATGGAAATCAATGGACACAATTGGGTGCTAGTGTCTCACAATGGCCTTGTTCTTGAAGTGCTTTACCAACATACTGCTGCATATTCGAATTATTTTCACTGCTTCTACTGATTCTTGCCATTGATTTTGGTCACTCAACCAACCATGTTCATGCATTCCTATTCCAAGCACATAACTTCCATTAGATTTAAAATAAATTGAATTAACTTCAAATACCTCCTGGTGGCTCGTCAATAAGGTACACTTAAAATCTTGTTTAATTCCTAACACAAAAAGTCAAACTAACATCTTGATAAAATCATCATGTATAAACATATCACATCATGTTAGATTCAAAATATAACCATCATAGATTAGAATCATAAATCACACATAACCGTCATAAACCAAAATCATAGATCACATGTAATCAGCATAGGTTAGACTCATAAATCATATGCATAGTAAAAATGACATACAATACTGATACTTATCCATCATCGATCCTTACTTATGCCTTTATTCTTTTGTACACACACCGGATTAGTTTCCACACCGAGCAAACACCTAGTGCCTTCTCCTCCACTAGGTGCACATATGCATAGTATGCATCACACACATACAACCACACATGACATGCAACACCATGCAACACATGCACCTACACCTAACATACAACACATACACCTACACCCAGTGTACATACATATACATGCACAATGTACTTCAGAAGACATTCATCCTCACACAATGTGCAACACCACAACTCAATACATACACCTACATCTGGTGTACAACACAATACATGCACGTACACCTGATGTACAACATAACACGAATATGTGTATAGAGTGAAACACAATGAATGCAAATGTCACGATACCATGACTACGCAAATCACATACATAGTACCGCATGCCCGCAACACATCATGTTCAACATGCACTCAACCCCACACGTACACTAGTGCCACATGTACTAAGAACCACCTACACAACATGCACACAATCCAACACATACACTAATGCCACATGTACATGGCACCACCTACACAATGCCATAGGTACACTCCACCATTGTACAACATGTAGACAATTCCACATGTACACATTATCACACGCATGATATGGATGTGACACCACATGTACACAACACCACCTGCACATAGCGCCACTTGTAAAACATGTACATAATACCACATCCACACAAAACCACTTGTATAATCATGCACACCACACCATATGTACAGAGCACCACATGTACAACATGCACGCAACACCACTTGTACATAACATTGCATCTACAACATGTATATAGCATCATCTATATAGAGAAATGCATCTCCAACATGTGCACAACACCATATGCACACAACACCGCATATCCATCATGCACACAATAAAATGTGTACATAATTCAACATATCCAACATGTACATAACACCATCTATACCCAACACTGAATATGCAACATTCATAAAACAATATTTTTACTACACCATACACATATCATTACATAATCAACATGTACACACACTAAATATACATGACACCACATGCAAAAAATATCATAGGTGCAACAAGTACAACATATATGACATATGCACAACAATAATACCTCACATCCTAAAGCACATTGTCTCTACCAAGAAACCTTTTTTCCAGTGTCTCATCCATGCTTGTCCCAACATGTTGCAAACCACACTGCTCTGATTTTGCTGATGTATCCTTTAAAATTACCTATCAGAACATAAACATAAACATAGCATAATCACATAATATCAACTCATAACCCCATGATAATGACCTCATATGTTTGTCATGACTACTCTTCCTGCTTGATTCCTCATAGACCAAGAACCTCTTCACATTATTCTCCTGCGTAAGCAATCATTTATTCATAAGAATGATTCCTGATGACCCTATCAAATAGTGACATAGATACAGAGATGTATATACATAAAAATTTAGAATAAAACAATCATGGTCATGTCAGACAATTACACACACACACACATATGTATATACATATAAATGTTAGCGTTAATAATCATAGTCCATGATGACCCTCTCAGACATGACATACATACATACATACATACATGTATACCTATATAAACACCAATATAATCACGATCATAACATAATTACCAAATATCAAGGTCAAGGTTAAGATAACTTCCCTTATTCATGCACAACATTGAGACCCATAGTTCCCAACTTAGCCAAGGCATCTGACACCTCAGATCCAATTACTTTACCTTTTCTGGTTACCTTTCTCATGTCTGTACCTCCACCATCAATTTACAACAATGGACCCAGCCAGTCCAACCGAATGTCATAGTTTTACATTCCGCTGCTCCTACTCAAGCACAAAGCTTCATCTAAATCTTACGTTACCTTTCGGGTACCACACAACTCTCCCCAAGCTCCATTAATTTTCCTCTTTCCCAACCAATTCCTAATACTCAAAGCATAAAAGGCAAGACAAGAAACAACCAAGAAGAAGACCATGAAAACCAATAACAATACGACTCCACAAATGAGGTGGTATGGACATACTCTACACATAAATCAAGTTGCAGATCAAGCACAAGAAAATTAAAAAAGACCAAAAGCACAAGAATAACAACAAACACCATGACTCAATACCCATGGTTCTTAGGGAAACTCAACCAGAGCCTTCTTCAATATTTCATGGAAACCTCTCTTTGCCATGCAGTCCCCTACATCATATTGCCATAAACACATAATTGTTAGTGTATAAATAAACATAACAATACATTAGTTACCTTATCTTGTTGTGCCAAGAACAATCCTTACAACTGAACACGTCCACACCATCTCTCAAGGGACTCCAATCCTTTGACAGATCTACCTATATCTAAAGACTAGCTAATATACCTGTCATGTACATGTTCATGAATCTAGCACATATCCACATAATGTCAAATAAAAGCAAGGTTAAGAAGACTCTGTGTATGCAAAGCACTCGTTCATTTGTAATTAGGGGTTCCAAACATAGCCAAAGGAATTCCTATCTAATTACTTTCTTTTACCTTTACCCTACTGCAATTGAGTCTTACTATATATTGTCATGTCTCTCAATTGTTAGTAATATAAACACATCAATTATTACCTCATCACGTTAATGCCAAGTAGGTTTCCTACAACTACTCACACATGTCAACCACATGTTCCAAATATGAATGATATCTTATCTATCAATATGAAATCAGTCATTACCAAGGATAACAATCATGTCATAATCCATAGTCAACTCATATTCATTAGACATAGTGCTACAACTCTCAGCTACTACACTCAAGTACATAAAAATTGTCTCAACATATACGTGTTAGTACAATCATCTCAAAACAAGATCAATAGAACACATACTCATATTATGCAACTCATGAAAGGTTCAACCAACTTGAAAAAATACCATGTTAAATAAATCAACTAGATGACATGATAGACACCTAACACTCAACATGAAATACATGACATAATCAAGAATGGAGCACCAACTATACTACATCAACAAACTCATACCTTAGTGTACCTTAGGGGAGGCTATCTTGTCTGCACAATCAATCTAGTTAACAAGATATAACTTTACAACATGTCAAATAAAACATAAATAATATCATGATATCCATAATACTAAGTAACTAACATGTTCTCATCATAAACTCATAAGTATTTATCATTCATGCATAACAACCACGTGTGCAAAATCATCACAAATATGTCGGCTCATACCTGAATATTGTAACCATAACCATCTACATAGTCCCATCCAATTTAACATGATACATATAACATGAAGATATTAATGTTATAACCCTAATCATCAAGTTAACTAGAATATAACAACAATCAGTTAACATATAACATGCTCATCAACAACATATGACCTAATCATCAAGTTAACTATCATATAACAACAACAAGTTAACCTATAGCATACCCATCAAAAACATATAACATGACCATCAAGTTATCTAACATAAAAAAAAACAACAATGCATACAACCACATGTTACCATCATTCATGACACCTGTCCATGTGACTATACTAATCAACTATCATCCATCTTGTATGTAACCATAACATCAAAAACATGTGCATAAGCCTAATGTATATAACCTAATGCGTATGACAATCCTTAACTTACATACCTTCATGAAAATCTTCTCTTGCCTCAAAGTCTAATGCAAAAACTTCACTTTAATGATATGCATCCCATGTTCTATCTCAGCCAATACATTAGCATCATAACAACCAATAGCACCACGATGACGTAAATTTGCATATAATGAACTCACAATGTTTTTTTGACCTACTATTCATGCATAAATATAATCAGGACTATACATGCATAGAAACTACAAATAGACATATAACGCGAAAGAGCACAACCATATAAACGTCATTCTAGCTAGAGTCTAGTCATCAATGCATGACCATATAAACTACACAAACCATGACCTCATGCATGACAACAAAAACCATCTCATGTGCATTTAATTACTTGTGAATAGTGACGTGCATAACAATGCATAATCAACCATACACACATGAAGACATAATCTGTTCATCAATCGTTGTCATTCATATCAACCCAAGCAACACCAAGGGCTACCCCGACCTTGCATGGGAATTTTGACTTGACAAATTACTCTATTATGAGTCAAGGATATTCTACATGGATTCTACTTGTTGATATGTTTCCATTGATATATGATAGACCACATAATTCTTTGCAGTTTGAGAGATATTCATGTTTGAAGTTAGTAAGCCCTGTGGTTGAGGGATTTGCTCCACTAGGGCTTTTCGGTGCAAACCCTAGTAGACTGAAAGTTGTCTAAATAGAGAAACACACATTCGCACAGCCATTACGCTATCAAAAGCAAATTCTAAAGTAAGAAGGGCATAACTCAGGTCCTACGTTCGAGAAGTTCCTCAAGGGTCCAAACCCTTCTTCAAGTCCCTTTCGCTCCTTTGTCCTGTAAAACAACCAATTCCAAGGAATACATCAGTATATGGACAAAGACTTATACAGAAATCATCGTTATGTTATAAAAGAAGGAAGTTAGTTATGAACTTTAAACCACCATTCACATATGAAATTCAAACATGAACATCATAAACATAAAGAAGAAGCATATCGAGAACCAAGACGTGTTTCTTTATTATAGATAAATAGAATGTACAAAAGGAGTAATATCACCTAAGTAACCTTTCGCAGGCTCCAATAAAAGCTTTCTTCCGGATCCGTCCAACCTCAAGCCTTTAGCATATCTCCTTCCAAGACTCACTCCATGATGCCATAACTAGTAGATGAACATCAACACACAAGGAAACAAGGGTTTCCTGTACAAATGGGGAAAGTCAGAAGGCACAAGGGTCTTCAGACCTGGTCAGGGGAAAAATCTCAGTATAATAACCTTTCTCTCTCTTCTCTCCTCCCTTAGGCCTTCCCTTTGAGGTATTTTTATAC
>APFE031403085.1:18442-74991 GCA_000404065.3 Pinus taeda
CCTGCCTTATCGTCATCCGATGTGGGCACAGATGAAGCTAAGGTTCCAGGATTCGAAGAATAAGGAGTTTGAACAAACTCTCTCCATAAAGGGTCCCTGGAGGATGAAATTGTATCTATTCTAGCCGTAGGAGGGGGAAGATCAAACGTACCCATTAATGAAGAGTACATCCCGACTCCTAAATTCTCAGTAAGCGGACGGGGGTTACCCACTAGGGGAATAGTAGAGTCCGAAGTTGCTCGAGGATCGACTGGAGAGAATCCAATTGATCAACCTTAACGATTTTCCCCTCATGAGGAAAGAAAATGACACGAAACAGAGTCGAAACAACGGCGTCCATTTCGTATACCCAGTTCCTTCCTAAGAAGAGATTATAGTCTAGGTTAGCATCTACGACTTCTACTTCAATATTAACGACCTTCCCTCCAACACATATAGGAAAGGCCGGGATAATCCTGTATGGCCTATGAGAATGACCATCAAACGCTGTCAGGAGGGTGGGCGAAGGAACAACCGACGGTGATCTAATGGCCTTCCATCATGACAAAGACATAACACACGTGGAAGCTCCCTCATCTATAACCGTCCAAAAAATATTCGTTTTCTGATAGGTAGACTTTATCTGGAAATCCATGTGATGAGGAAGTTTCTTTTTGACATTATTCATATCAAAAGTGAGAGCTAAGGAATTACTTGGATCCACTGCCCCCATTGTCGATAGCAAGGCACTTCTTTGAGCCGGACAAGACTGGAGAACCTCTAAAGCGGACATAGCACATGGAATCTGAGCTAGATCCTCAACAATGGAGTAATTCTGGGCTTCCCTAATATTAGGGTTGATAGTCGCGCGTTTAGCGGGACCTTTTGGTACCCGTGGTATAGTCTCAACAGCAGGTCGCTCAATATGAAGTGGGTTGTTAGTTTCGGGAACTGACTTACCCTTGGAAGTTTCACCTTCACCATAATCTCACGTGACTGAGTAGCCACATGGACGTTAGAACCCATCATGAAAACATTCGATGATTTTTCCCCTTCCTGGTTGCCCCTTGTGGAGGTTCCAGGGTGTGAACTCACGCCAGCAAGAAGTTGCTGTCCTTGGGGAAAAGGGTTGGTTAACATAGCTTGGGAATTAGAAGTCCCTTGCTGCCCTAACAAGCACTGAGCATCTTCAATCTTGGGGCAAAGATGAGTTAAATGGTCTCCACTGCACAACTTGCATGGAAACTTGACTTTCTTTTTCAACTCATTTCTACCACCACCAGCATTATTGCCGGATTTATTTGCATCAGGTTTCCCATCCTGGTTCTTTTTCTTACCTCGTCCTTTCTTTTTCCCATTGGAATTTTGATTTCCTTTGGGGTTATCAGATTGGACGGCATTAGTCGAAGAAGTTTGGGAAGCGGAAGGGTTAGACGATGTGACTTGGTTGTTAGAAGTAGTTTGTAAAGACAACTGCTGCAATTGATTCAACAAGTTCACCGTATTTGTGTCTACCGACCCAACAATACCATCCGCGTGGGGACCTGGCTTTGGCTTAGCTACGTCAACCTTAGACCTAGGAGCATCTGGCAAGTACTTTTGAAGGATCCTAGACTGAGAGTAAATCAATTCTAATTGCTGGGCCCTAAAAATGGCTTACTCCTCATAATAGACCCCAGACATGGAGACATCCTTGGAGATCTCAGGTATCAAAGACTTCAAGAACCACTCGAGATGGTACTCCGGAGGGATTTCGGCTTTAATGAGCCTCTTTCTCCGTCTCCATTCCTGAATGTGATCAGAAATGTGAGTTGCCCTATCTTGACGAAAAGTGGCCAGTAGTTCGGTTCCGGCATCATACCAGACAGGCAACTGAAAATGGTTCAAGAAAATATTGGCTAAGTCGGCGAATGATGTAAAGCTTCCCCCAGGCAACTCTATATACCACTTGGCCACGTTACCAGTCAAGGTGCGTTGAAATAATCTCAACCTAACCGAGTCATCGATTAGGGAGTTCGATGAGCACCATAAGTGGAACGTGGTACATGCGTCGCCCGGGTCCTCACCACTCTTCCCTTCGAATTTTGGAATATCCGAAGGGAGTTTTATTGGGACCGGAGGCCAGGCCGGATTATACTTGATTGGGTCGTTAGTTAACTTAGTGAGGTCTGGCAAGTTCAACGTTGCCAGAAACGGAAGTCTAGGAGGAGCTTGGGGATTCCACCCTAATTGGGCGGCACTCCCGAAGCTGTGAAAAGATTGGCCTAGATTTTGGAAGGCACCAGGCTGCCCGAAGTAACTAGTAGAACCCGTTGAGCTGAGAAGCAAGCCTTGTGACCCAGCAAAGCTCGGAGTTTGACCAACTCCGGCCGTATATCCACCATACCCAGCAAAGTTTCCTCTTAAAGGATTGTAAGGAGTTGACAACCCCTGATATGGATTCCAAGCCGAAGCTAGGGGAGGAATACTTTGGAATGAACTAACCGTGGTATACGGCCTATTCCCATATTGGCCGAAAAATGGATTCCCAGTTCCGGCACTACTAAGCCCAGGGGTATTCCAACCATGGAAAGGATTGCTGCTTTGTCCTACAGAAGAAAAAGGCATGGATCCTATCGTAGGGTTGGAATGTGGTATATGACCACTTCCAAATGGAAAACCTTGGAACAAAGCCGATCCACTCATCATGGACGTGGCGGCCCCGAACGGAGCTGAAGGAATGCCCTGTGAATGGGCACCAAATGGGAAGAATCCATAACCAAAAGCATTAGTTTGGGAATTTCCACTCGTGGACGGAATGGAGGTAGACCCAACAAAAGATGTGCTAGAAAAAGATCCGAATAAAGAGACGGAGGGGATGGAAATAGTCCCACCCCCTTGTACAAATATGGGAGTCTGTACAGTTGTATCACTTGTAGAAGCCATGCTTCCAGTAGTGGTCATCGAAGGTAAGCGCGTAGCATAACCTGGACTTGACGGTCTATGCGTCGGAGTCCCAACGTATTGTAATACGTGTGGATGATTGGATGGTAGGGGAGAATTCGTAGCCGCTAACGACTCTAAAAGTTCTTCTACCTCAATATTATCCTCTGCTTGTAAGCGAACTCGAGAAGGAACTGGAGTGTTCCTCTCTTGCTCCGTGGAAGTACCAGGCCTTGCTTCAATACTAATGCCCCCGAGAGGAGGATCAATCCTCGATTCGTCAATTGCCGTGGGACGAAACCCACCGGTATTATTACCTCTGCGCCTTCTCGGAGAAGGCTCTAAACTCGGTGGTGAAAGACAACGAAGTCTTTGAGACCGTCTAGGAGATCGGTCAGCCACTTTGAATTCTTTGTTTAAAATCTAACTAAAGACTCAAAAAATTTAAAGCTAGGCCAACTAAGAGCACAGAGCACCCACTATAAAGTCCCTAAAGATACAGCCAGTCAAACAATTTCCAAGTATTTTTGCTCCGGGTGATTAGGACCGGACACCAAAATACGAGAAAGTGAAAAATAAGGGGCCTTCCGAAGATACTCTGGGATGATGAGGGCCCAGGCCTATCAGCGAAGGTATCAGAGGAAGTTACGCTAACCTCCTAAAAACAGTCTGCGCTGGTGCAAGCCCCAAGGCTTCGCAAGGGTGCCCTCCAGTAGTTCCATTGAGAGTGATACAACGTCGACCTCAGGTGCCACGGGATTCCTCTCCGTAGCCACCTATGAAGTTCCCTAGGAGAAGCAACTATGGATAGCAACTCGTCGCAGAAGCCAGGCGGAACAGTCATGAGGTAAGTTCAGACAAGTAGGAGAGGGGGTATCTCTCTTCCCTATCTTCACAGACCCTCGTGCTTAACTCCCAAATCCAGAGCTTTCCTGGTCTTCCTAACGCTATTGGATTTTCTCTCATTAATCAGACTCCTATGTTTGACGTTTAATATGGCCTTGGAGAGTTAACTCTCCACTCACCTAATCCAAGGCCCTAAAATCCTAAAACTTGTTGGTGTATTTAACTTAATAGAAAAAGTTTTAGTGAATTTTAGTTAGCGCTTGATTTTAAGGGCTGTTCTTTAAGTCAAGGGATGATGGAAGTGAAACTAGTGGTGTTTTTTTGACACAAAAGAAATTAATAAAACCTAACTATATGCATGTGCACTTTGTCATTGTTTTTCGATGAAGAGTAATTTCTACAGGGTTCAAAAGGAAACTTCTAATGAAACAAACTTTTCTTTTCTTTTCTTTTCATTCACACTTCACACTCAAAAGTTAACAAAACTATTTTATGCCTAAAGAGATGAAAATCTATCCTAATGCAACACTAAATGCTTGATGCAAGATTGAAAAACAACTCTAAAAACAAGAAATTAAAGTTGCTTTGCTTATCAAATTTTCCTTTGCCACTTACAATGTCTAGATGGAATATGAAATGCTACCATTCATTTCGTCTAAACACTAAAAACAAAACTCAAGACAAACATAAAGCACTTTCATTCACCAAAAGGAAACCAAATGAAAAGCAAGTTCAAGAAAGCAAAACAAAACTTTTCAAAAAGTTCTCTTCAAAGTAGCAACAAAAAGTATTTTCAAAAGTTCTCTCAACAAAACTGAAACTTTGTGATTGAAAAAATAAGCAAAAAACACTTTTGCAAGTAGACACCATACAATGGATGAAAACTCAACAAAAATAAATGTGTTTAAAGATGCTTTTTGAAAATCAAAAGCAGCAATGAAAGCTCTGGTAACAAAGACCAAAAAAGATCAAAAAGACAATTTCAAGAAAGCATCAATCGACAACTTTCATGAAATAAAGAAGTAAATGGTCACAAAAAGCGGTTTTGTCAAGCAAACAAAAAAGTCACCAAAAGCAAAATTCAACACAAAGATTGATAACAATCTTTCTGCTCTGATAAATCAAAGCAGCCAAGATTCCAACAAGAAACCTTGTGTGCTTTTAGCAAAAAGACGGTGACACTTGCAAACACAAAACAAGACCAATACTCCTTATAATCAGGGAGAAATCGGAGTAAGACACTTGCTGTAAAACAAACAACTGATACTGGCAAAAATGACTGTTTCCAACTGACTCAAAACACCAGACAAACTTCAGAGACACAAAAATTTATAAATCTTGAAAGTTGCAAGATATATGCGACTGTACTTAAGTGCAGATTGCGTGTATACGTGACTGTGCCTGAGGAAACCTGTGTATACGCGGGTTTACTTTAGGAAACTAGCGTACGTACGCCTCTGTAACTAAGGAAAACAACGTATATGAAAGATTTCAAGAAAAATAAAAAACAAACTGAAGAAACTGGCACAACTCAGAAGTCAAGAACAGACCAAATAGTAACAACAAACCAACAACAAACTGAGCCCTGATTGGCTTGACAAACACCCAAACTAGGAACAACAAGAGTGTTGTCCCCAGTGGAGTCGCCAATTCTGTTGAGAGATTTGCTCCCCTAGGGCTTTTGGGTGGAAACCCTAGCAGACTGAAAGTTTTCTAAATAGAGAACCACGCATTCACACAGCCATTACGCTATCAAAAGAAAATTCTAAAGTAAGAAGGGTTTACCTCAGGTCGTACGTTTGAGAAGTTCCTCAAGTGTCCAAACCCTTCTTCAAGTCCCTTTTGCTCCTTTGTCCTGTAAAAAAACCAATTCCAAGGAATACAACAGTATATGGACAAAGACTTATACAAAAATCATCTTTATGTTATAAAAGAAGGAAGTTATTTATGAACTTTAAACCACCATTCACATATGAAATTCAAACATGAACATCATAAACATAAAGCAGAAGCATATTGGGAACCAAGACGTGTTTCTTTATTATAGACAAATAGAATGTACAAAAGGAGTAATATCACCTGAGTAACCTTTCGCAGGCTCCAAGCAAAGCTTCCTTCCAGATCCGTCCAGCCTCAAGCCTTTAGCATATCTTCTTCCAAGACTCACTCCATGATGCCATAACTAGTAGATGAACATCAACACACAAGGAAACAAGGGTTTCCTGTACAAATGGGGGAAGTGCAGAAGGCACATGGGTCTTCAGACCTGGTCAGGGGAAATTTTTTAGTATAATGACCTTTCTCTCTCTTCTCTCCTCCTTTAGGCCCTCCCTTTGATGTCTTTTTATACCACTCCCAAAGTAGTTTTTTAGTTAGGAGTTGGTTGGGAACAGTTGGCCCGCGGGCACTAATAAGTGATCAGCAGGTAAAACCCGTGATCTCCGCCTGAAAATAAGGAGTTTTATATTTTTTTAAGTGTTTTAATACATATACACAGGTTGGGTATATGCAGACCCGCGTATACACACGTTTAACTCAAGGCAATGTCGCGTACAAGGAATAAAACATTGTTTTTTAAATTTGGGACCAGGTTTGGAAGGAGGGGTTGCCCTAGGTCATGAGTGCAGCATCACAAACCATAACAGTGAGATTTGTAGCTATAACACCTATCAGTGGGCTAAAACCCTATGGGTTTGTGGCATGGCACTCATAATTCGTTGTGGTAATTGAATAGTCAATAATTAATAATTCTTTTTTTCCTCCTAAAATCCCTCCAACTTTCACTTGTTGAGGACCCTCTCAACGCAAGACATTCATATAAAGAGTGACCCTCATATCCTCCTCTAGTAAGGATTTTGGAGCTTCAAACAGGGCATTGTGGAATTTTTGCTACAACTTTGTTTTTGTGAAGCTTTAGAATCTGAAATTAAAACCCATTTGAGAAGATGCCCCAACAGGAAATGAGCTACAACTCACCCTAGCACCACCCGACCACCCTAAAGTTTTCACAGGCTTGAATCTATTGGTGACTTCATGCACCAGCTTACCACCATCCTACCACCCTATAGAATAATCAAAGAAGAATGGACTCTTCTACCAAGGAAAATGGTCCACTTTACAATGATATAGAATGATGTAGAAGAATACGACACACTAGACCATAATACCATCTATGACACAACCACCTAATGATGATCCTAGATCTCCTGACACTACCTCTTCAACTCTTGGTAGATAGACACTTGTACAACTTTTACAATGTTGCTTTTACAATGACTGTGTACAATGATACTTTTACAATGATTGTATGTAGTGCTGCCCACTTGAAGACTTCATGTGGTGAACTTCTTGTTGCTATTCTGCACTGTTATTTTTGCTCTTGTCATGATACCCTTTCTCAATCTTCAGAACATTGGATTATGCATTGAGTCTTCTCTTGATGAATATATAATACTTGTAAAAAGTCTTCAAGGAAATACCCATGACATGATAATAGCAAAACTTACCTCATCGTGCAGAGCATATGTCAGTGCTAAACAAAAACAGCAAATTAGAATACAAAGGACCTAATGCAATTAAGAGATGAAGATGCATATATCTTGGAGCTTACCTCTGCTACATCATTTTGCTGCACCTTGTTCTTTGTCGCCCTAGAAAGTCTGGTCTTTTGCAACCCTTGACAACACTTGATCTAGTTTTTTTTCTTGCCTTCTAGGAGCACAGTATTGAATCTGATGTATCCCTCTTATTTCATATCCCTAATATGTGATGTTTGGTCCCATAGTATCCCTCTGAGTCTTCCTTCCAATTCCATATGTCTGAGCCAATTTGGATTATTCACGACAAAATTATGCCCAATATCTCACAATGACTTAATTATGGATTAGTTCAGTAGAGCGATCTTGTATGGCATGCCACGTGTCACTATTTTATACTTCGATTCTATAATAGATACAATTAAAAATGATTTTTTTTCACTATTTTCCACTTTTTAGAGAATTCCAATCCGCTTCTCAGAGAGAGAGTTATGACGATTTTCCCAAGTTCACCTCTTTGAGATGAAATTCGGGAACCTGCAAACACTCTAAATTCCATAGATGATATCTCCAACAATATGGTTAACCATGATATGAAATTAGGTCACAAAATTCATGAGGACTTCGGCTCAAATAGGTTTTAATTTCTGCATCTAAGGCTTTTTGCAAAAATAAAGTTATAGCGAACATGCCACGATCACTACTTTTGGAGGATATATGAGATTTACTTTTATAGAGTTGAGAGGGACATCTATAGAGAATGTTGGAGGGATTTTATGAGATTAAAAAATTATTAATTATTAACTATTGAATGACAAAAATCAATGATAAATTTCATGCCACAACCCCATGGGGTTTTAGCCCACTAATGAGGGTTACTAACCTCAAACATGAATATCTCTCAAACCGTGAAGAATTAATTGGCGTGCCATATAAAAACAAAAACATATTGACGAGTAGAATCCATATAGAATATCCTTGACTTAAAATAGAGTAATTTGTCAAGTAAAAATTCCCTTTCAAGATTGGGGCAGCCCCTAGTGCTTCTTGGGTTGACAACAATGACAACTACTGATCAACAATCCCCCCCTTTGGCATTGATGGAAACACAAGTACTCCCCCTGTGATCATGACACCTCTTACCACTGCCTTATCTCCCCCTTTGTCATCAATGGAAAAGGGTAACTCCCCCTAACAACTAGCCATCCTACAGACCTATACACACCTCCACTCCCCCTTTCTACTCGAGTAGATAAGAGAAAGAGTCTAATGAAAACATAGCAGAATCACAAGCTTTTGGAAAATATAGTCAAATGCTTCACGAGGTAATGGTTGCTAAAGATGTTAGCAATTCGTTCCTTTGTGCCAACGTATTCAATCTTGATATTCCTTTTACCGACATTCACTTTAAAGAAATGATATTTAATCATAATGTGCTTCGTTTTGGAAAGAATCACATGATTCTTGGTGATATTGATGGTGTTGGTGTTATCGCAAAATATGGGAATAGGCTCATCAAACTTGACTTGAAGATCTTGCAAAGTTTGATTCATACAAAGAACTTGAGTACAACAAGCTGCTACCATGACATATTATGCTTCTGCTATGGATAACGAGATTGAAGATTTCTTTTTACTCAACTATGAAATAAGACAACCACCTAGATAGAATGCCGCTCCACTAGTATTGTAAGGATCATCAACATTACCTGCCCAATCTGCATAGTTTTGGACAATTTTTCCCTTGATCTGCATAAGCTTGGACAATTTTTCGGCTTCTGATGCTTCCCTTTCTTAGTTTCCTTCTTCCAACTTCTTTTGAATTGTCCCTTCAGAACATTTGTGTTCTTCAACTTCAATTTTGATACCTTGAACTTGTTCTTCAATAGTATTGGAACAGATATTCTCAACCTTGAGCTCTTTTATAAGCTTGATCTCCTCCTTAGAAAATTCTTCTATGGTCAACTCATCTTCTTCATTGTTTGATACCTCTTGTTTATTGTGCTTGGCCATAAACAATGTTCACTCATTGGCTTCTTCTTCACTGTCACTATCTTCATCGAATGATGAGCTATCTTCTTTAGGGAGAAGGTTCCTTTTGAATCGTTTCTTCTTGCCTTGCTTGTTGAATTTCTTAAAGACTTCGTTTCCTTTTGAGTTCCCATCACTTCTATTCAGACATTTTGCTGTGAAATGCCCAACCTCACCACAACCGAAACATATCAATGGAAGTTTACCTTTAAATTTTCCCTTACCAATTTTTAGTTTTCTCATAAAGTAAGCATATTCTCCATCTGAAAAACCTTCTTCATCATCTTCCTTTTCTTCACACTTACAGGTGCAGGTATTTGCCTTTGAAGGTTGTTTGTCCTCATTGTTTTTCATAGATGCAGAGAAAACAATTTCTAGATTGCGAAGTAACCTATTATTCATCAAGTCTCATCTCATCTGATATGAGAAGTCTATTTAATTCCTCTTTGCTGAGTTTGGCTAGATTTGTACTATATTCTAAGGCCGATATCTTTGGGTTGAATCTTCCTGGTAACATTCTAAGAATATTTCGTATAATAGTCTTCTTGTCAAACGGCTCTCCCAATCCTTCCAGAGTGTTGGTTATTTCATTAATGTGTTGGAATTATGCAACAATGTTGTCATCTTCTTTCATTCTGAGTTGCTCAAATTTTTCTCTGTAGATTTGAATCTTTGCTTCTTTGACATTTGAGTCACCTGCGTATATATTCTCAAGCTTGTCCCATAATTTTTTTGGTGTTTTACAACCCAACACCTTAGGATAAGCAGCTTCAATAAGTCCACTGATAATAATATTCTTTGATTTTGCATCATTTACCAAATAATTCTTACCTTGTTCATTAGCAGTTGGTATAAATCCATTTTGAATAGTGTCCCATACTTCGTAACCTTGTCCCAAGAGATAGACCTCCATTCTTCCTTTCCAATGTGCATAATTATTTTCATTGAATAAAGGTACACCATTCTTGGTATGCTCCATGATATCCTTCCAGTTGTTAGACTGTTATTGAAGGAACCAAGCTCTAATACAAATTGTTGGAAATACTGAGGGGATGGGGGGTGAATCAGTATTCCTTTCAATTAGTATTATTATAAATCGTTCAGAGCATTAGTTAATCTTCAATAATCATCAACGTTTGTACAATGATAGCAGTAAACAAAAGAAACACAAATGAACACAATTTTTAAGGTGGAAACCCCCTTCGAGACAAAAACCACCTGAACACTTTTCTCATAGTTCTTTAATATTAAACTCCAACTAAAAGGAAAGCTCCAACTTCCTAGAATCTAGAAAATCATTTTTCTCCAACTCCCACTGGATGGATGCTCCAACGCCCGATATTCTTCACTAGTCAACTGAACGAATGCCCCAACATCCAATGAGCTAAAACTCACTCTAGCACCACCCTACCACCCTGAATTTTTGACAGGCTTGAACCTGTTGGCGAGTTCATGCACCAGGCTAGCACCACCCTACCACCTTATAGAAGAATAAAAGAAGAATGGACTTCCGTACTAGGAAAAATGGTCCGCTTTATAGTGATATAGAATGCTGTAGAAGAAGAAGACACACTAGACCATAATCCCAACTATGACACAACAACCTAATGATGATCCTAGACCTCCTGATACTGCCTCTTCAACTCCTGGCAGATAGACACTTGTACAACTTTTACAACGATTCTTTTACAATGACTCTGTACAATGATACTTTTACAATGACTGTATGAAGTGCTGCCCACTTGAAGACTTCATGTGGTGAACTTCTTGTTGTTGTTTTGCACCTTAATTGCTGCTCTTGTCATGCTACCCTTTATCACTCTTCAGAACATTAGATTATTCATTGAGTCTTCTCTTGATGAATAAATAATACCTACAAAAATTCTTCAAGGAAATACCCATGACATGATAATATCAAAACATACATCATCCTGCAGAGCATATGTCAGTGCCGAATAAAAAAAAAATAGAATACAAAGAACATAATTCAATTAAGATATGAACATGCATATACAAAAGATACTTACATAGAGCTTACCTCAGCTGCATCATTTTGTTGCACCTTGCTCTTTTTTGCACTAGAAAGTTTGGTCCTTTGCAGCCCTTGACAACACTTGATCTAGTTTTTTTTTCTTGCCTTCTAGGAGCATGATATTGAATCTGATGTATCTCTATGATTTCAGATCCTTGGTATGTTATATTCGGTCCTGTAGTATCACTCCAAGTCTTCTTTCCAATTCCATAGGTCTAACCCGATTTGGATTCTTCAAGACGATGTTATGGCCAATCTCTCACAATGACCTAATTATGGACTAGTTTAGTAGAGCTAACTTGTAATGTGTGCCACGTGTCGTTGTTTCCTCCTTCTGTTATGAAATTGACACATATAAAACTACATTATGTGCACTATCCTCCACATATTATATAATTCCAATAAACTTCTCAGAGAAAGAGTTATGATGACTTTCCCAAGGTCACCTCTTTGAGATGAAATTCGAGAGCATGCAAAAAACCCAACTTCCATAGATCATATCTCTGACAATATAGCGAACCAAGATCGGAAATTCAGTCACGACATGCATCAGGATATTTTCTCAAATGGATTTTCATTTAACCATCTAAGACTTCACAAAAATAAATTTATAGAGAAAATGGCATGATCACTACTTTTGGAGGATATATGAGATTTATTTTTATACAGTTGAGAGGGTCTTCTATAGAGAATGTTGGAGGGATTTTAGGAGCTTAAAATTTTTATAATTATTTACTATTCAATGAAAAAAATAAATGATAAATGCCATCCCACAACCCCATGGGGCTTTAGCCCACTAATTGGGGTTACTAACTTCAAACATGAATATCTCTCAAACCATGAAGAATTACTTGGTGTGCCATATATCAACGGTAACATCTTGATGAGTAGAATCCATCTAGAAGATCCTTGACTCAAAATAGAGTATTTTTTGAAGTCAAAATTTCGTTGCAAGGTCAGGGTAGCCCCTGGTGCTTCTTAGGTTGACATCAATGGCAACCACTCATCAACAATCTCCCCCTTTGGCATTGATGGTAACACAAGTACTCCAATTGTGATCATGAAACCTCTTCCTAATACCTTCCCTCCCCCTTTGTCATCAATGCAAAAGGGTAACTCCCCATATAAAAAACCATCCCATAGACCTATACACACCTCCACTCCCCCTTTGTACTTGAGTAGATAAGAGAAAGAATCTAATGAAAAATTGGGATAATCCCAAGCTTTTGGCCAAGATACTCAAATGCTTCACGAGTTAATGGTTTGGTAAATATGTCAATAATTTGTTCCTTTATGTCAACATATTCAATATTGATATTCTTTTCAGTGACCTTATCTCTAACAAAATGATATTTAATCATAATATGCTTCATTTTCGAATACATCACATGATTCTTGGAGATAGTGATGGTGCTGATGTTATTGAAAAAGATGGGAATAGGCTCATCGAACTTGACTTGAAGATCTTGCAAAGTTTGATTCATCCAAAGAACATGAGTACAACAAGCTACTACCGTGACATATTCTGCTTCTGTTGTGGATAACGAGATTGAATATTGCTTTTTACTTAACTATGAAACAAGAAAACCACCTAGATAGAATGCTACTCCACTGGTACTCTTACGATCATCAACACTTCCTTTCCAATCTGCATCTGTATAAGCTTGTATGACTAGATCATTTCCTCTGGGGTACCATAGACCATATTCCATTGTGCCCTTACGATACCGAATATTTTTTTTGACTGCAATAATATGAGATTCTTTTGGAGCTGCTTGGAATCTTGCTACTTGTCCAATTGCCTACATCGCATCAGGCTAGGAGACTGTCACATATAAGAGACTACCAATCATGGATCTATACAACCTTTGTTCCACATCCTTTGACAAATTTTCTAAGCTTAACTTGCAACATGTTACCATGGGGGTAAGGACTGGCTTGCAATCTGCCATCTTTAATTTATTGAGCATTTCCTTGATGTACTTGATTTGATATATGAATATTCCTTTATCCTGTTGAGATATCTCGATAATTGTTAGATTTTATTGATCCACTTTCACATAGAGATTTCTTGTCAGTGCTTCCTTTCTTGAATCTATAATATGTCAACTATTATTCTCCCCCTGAACATGTAATGAAACTACCATATTGTTCATACTATTTTTCTGTCTATTGTAGAATTGTGTCATATACTGCTGCATAGACTCTTCATCTTCAAATTTCTAGGAGTAGATAAGATAAATTGTTTAGAATAATGTGTCATTTAATGAACAATCTTGACTTGAGTCATTAACTGAAGCAGTTGTTGATTCCTCACAATCCGTTATGAATCGTGAAAGCATAAATGTTTGGATTTGATTGCCTTCTTGCTTTTCTTGGTCATCTTGTACTTGTTCATCGTGTACTTGTTTTCCTTTCCAAACTTTCTTATTCTCATCGTGAATCTTTTCATTCATGGTTGATTTCATCTTGTACTCGCAATTACGAGCTATGTGTCCATAGTTATGACATTTTTAACATTCGATGTAATTCATAGAAGATTTAGTTTGGTGTTTTTCTCTTGATCCTGCAAATTTGCTTCTAGAGTTTAACCGATAATAGATGTACTTGCCTGGAATTGCACAATCCTTAGCCATCTGTCCAAAATTGTTACATTTGTAACATTCGACATCATCTCTCAAATGATCAAATTTATAGATATTATGTTGAGTTCCAGAATATCCATTTTTTAGAGATATCTTGGAATTATATTCATTCCAAACATACATGTTACATTGTGAAGCTCTATGTCTAAACCTTCCACATGAATAGCAATGACCATAAAATATAGGTTGATACTTAGGAGGAAATCTTCGTCGCGGAATTGTTGTCCAAGGCTGTTCTTGCGAATCTTGTCCAATGAAGTCTATATGCCTGTTAGATCTCATAGGCTCATTGTATTTTGTTGTAGAAGATCCTGCTTCTTCTTCTCTGTAACTGAGGCGCGTTCTGTCATTGTAATATCATTGATTATTGATGATTTCTTCCAAACCCCTTGAGCTATTGGCATAGTTTTGGATAGTTTTTCCCTTCTTCACTTCCTTACACAACAAGACTACTTTGGCTTCTAATGCTTCCCTTTCTCGATTTCTTTCTTCCAACTTCTTTTGAAGTGACTCTTCAATACATTTGTGTTCTTCAACCTCAATTTTTAGACCTTGAACTTGATCTTCAAGAGTATTGGAACAGTTCTTCTCAGCTTTGAGCCTTGAGTCTTTATTTCTTTTTGAGTTTCCATCACTTTTGTTTGGAAAATTTTCTACGAAATGCTCAACCTCACCACAACTGAAACATAGAAATGGAAGTTTACCTTTGAATTTTTCCTTACCAATTTTTAGTTTTCTCGTAAAGTAAGCATATTCTCCATCTGAAAAACCTTCTTCATCATCTTTCTTTTTTTCACACTTGTAGGTGCAGGTCTTTGCCTTTGAGGATTGTTTATCCTTATTGGTTTTCTTAGATGTAATGAACACAATTTCTAGATGCGAAGTACCCTCTTCTTCATCAAGTCTCATTTCATATGTTATGAGAACTCCATGTAATTCGTCTTCGTTGAGTTTGGCCAGATTTCACTGTATTCTAAGACCGATACCTTTGGGTTTAATCTTCTTGGTAACGTCCTAAGAATCTTTCATATAATAATGTTCTCGTCAAATGGCTCTCCCAATCCTTCCAGAGTGTTGGTTATTTCATCAACGTGTTAGAAGTATGCAGCAATGTTGTCATATTATTTCATTCTGAGTTGCTCAAATTTTGCTCTGTAGATTTGAAGCTTTTCTTCTTTGACATTTGAGTCACCTGCATATATATTGTCAAGATTGTCCCATACATTTTGGTGGTTTTCCAACCCAACACCTTTTGATAAGAAGATTAATTAAGTACACTAATAATAATAATCATAGCTTTTGCATCATTTACCAAATTCTTCTTACCTTGTTCATCCACGGTTGGTGTAAAGCCATTTTTAACAGTGTCCCATACTTCATAACCTTATGCCAAGAGATAGACCTCCATTCTTCCTTTCCAAAGTACATAATTATTTTCATTGAAAAGAGGTACACCATTCTTGGTATGCTCCTTGATCTCCTTTCAATTGTTAAACTGCTATTGAAGGAACCAAGCTTTGATAACAATTGTTAGAAATACTAGGGGGGGTGAATCAATAATCCTTTCAATTAGTATTATTATTAATCTTTCAGAGCATTAGTTAATCTTCAATTATTATCAATGTTTGTAAAATGATAGAAGTAAACAAAAGGAACACAAATGCACATAGTTTTTAACATGGAAAACCCCTCTCGGAAGAAAACCACCTGAAATCTTTTCTAATAATTCTTTAATCTTCAACTCCAAATGAAAATAAGGATCCAACTTCCTAGAATCTAGAAAAGAATTCTTCTCCAGCTCCCACTCGATGGGTGCTCCAACACTCAAGATTCTTCAGTAGTCAACTGAACAGATGCCCCAACACCCAATGAGATAAAACTCATACTAGAACCACCCTACCACCTTGATGTTTTCACATGCTTGAACCTATTGGTGACTTCATTCACAAGCCTAGCACAACCCTACCACCCTATAGAAGAATAAAAGAAGAATGGACTCATGTACCAGGGAAAATGGTCGAGTTTACAATGATATAGAATGATGTAGAAGAAGAAGACACACTAGACCATAACCCCAACTATGACACAACCTCCTAATGATGATTGTAGACCTCTCAACACTGTCCTTCAACTCTTGGAAGATAAACACTAGTACAAATTTTAGAATGATGCTTTTACAATGACTATGTACAATGATACTTTTACAATGATTGTATGTAGTGCTTCCCACTTGAAGACTTCATGTGGTGAACTTTTTACTGATGTTCTGCATCTTGATTGCTGCTCTTTTCATGCTACCCTTTCTCACTCTTTAGAACATTAGATTATGCATTGAGTCTTCTCTTGATGAATATATAATACCTGCAAAAATTCTTTAAGGAAATACCCATGACATGATAATATAAAAACTTACCTCACCCTGTAAAGCATATGTCAGTGCTAAACAAAAACAACAAATTAGAATACAAAGAACCTAATGAAATTAAAATATGAACATTCATATACATAATATACTTAGCTGGATCTTACCTATGTTACATCATTTTGTTGCACCTTGCCCTTTTCTGCCCTAGAAAGCCTGGTCCTTTGTAGCCCTTGACAACACTTGATCTAGTTTTTTTTCTTTCCTTCTAGGAGCATGATATTGAATCCAATGTGTCTCTATGATTTCAGATCCCAAATATGTTATCTTCAGTCCTTTAGTATCCCTCGAAATATTCTTTCCAATGCCACATGTCTAACCCTATTTGAATTCTTGAAGGAAAAGTTATGCCCAGTCTCCCACAATGACCTAATTATGGACTAGTTCAATAGAGCGAACTTGTACGGCGTGACACGTGTCCTTGTTACCTACTTCAGTTCTAAAATTGATATTAAAAAACCTACATTCGATGCACTATCTGCCATTTTTTATAGAATTCCAATCCGCTTCTCAAAGAGAGAGTTATGACGATTTTCCCAAGGTCACCTCTTTGAGATGAACTTCAAAAGCCTGCAAAATATCTAACTTCCATAGATAATATCTATGAAAATATAGTGAACCAAGATATGACATTCGGTCATGACATGCATCAGGATTTTGGCTCAAATGAGTTTTAATTTCAGCATCTAAGACTTCATAGAAATAAAGTTATAGCAAAAATTCCACGATAACTACTTTTGGATATATAAGATTTCCTTTTATAGAGTTAAGAGAGGCTTCTATAGAGATTTTAGGAGAGATTTTAGGAGCTTAAGAAATTATTAATTATTTACTATTCAATGAAAAAAATTAATGATAAATGCCATGCCACAACCCCATGGTGTTTTAGTCCAGTAATTGGGTTACTAACTTCAAACATGAATATCTCTCAAACCGTGAAGAATTACTTGGCGTGCCATATATCAACGGAAACATCTCGACAAGTAGAATCAATGTAGAAGATACTTGACTCAGAATAGAGTATGTTTTCAAGTCAAAATTTCCTTGCAATACCGGGATAGCCCCTAGTGCTCCTTGTGTTGACATCAATGACGACCACTGATCAAGAATCTCCCCTTTTGGCATTGATGGAAACACAAGTACTCCACCCATGATCATGAAACCTCTTCCTACTACCTTCTCTCCCCCTTTGTCGTCAACGGCAAAGGGTAACTCCCCCTAACAAACAGCCATCTTGCGGACCTATACACACTTCCACTCCCCCTTTCTACTCGAGTAGATAAGAGAAAGAGTCTAATGAAAACTTGGGACAATCTCAAGCTTTTGGTGAAGATAATCAAATTCTTCATGAGATAATTGTTTGGTAAAGATGTCAGAAATTTGTTCCTTTGTGACAACATATTCAAGCTTGATATTCTTTTCAACAACCTTCTCTCTAACGAAATGATATGCAATCATAACATGCTTTGGTTTGTAATGCATCACATGATTCTTGGAGATACTGATGGTGTTGGTGTTATCACAAAAGATGGGAATAGGCTCATTGAGCTTGGCTTGAAGTTCTTTCAAAGTTTGCTTTATCCAAAGAACTTGAGTACAAAAATCTGTTGCAGTGACATATTATGCTTTTACTTTGGATAACGAGATTGAAGATTTCTTTTTACTTAACTATGAAACAAGACAACCACCTAGATAGAATGTTTCTCCACTAATACTCTTACGATCATCAACACTTCCTGCCCAATCTACATATGTATAAGCTTGGATGACCAGATCATTTCCTTTGGGATACCATAGACCATATTCCATTGTGCCCTTAAGATACCAAATAATTTTTTTGACGGCAATAATATGAGATTCTTTTGGTGCTTCTTGGAATATTGCTACTTGTCCAATTGCCTACATCACATCAGGCCAGGAGGTTGTCACATATAAAAGACTAGCAATCATGGATCTATACAACATTTTTTTCACATCCTTTAATGAATTTTCTACGCTTAACTTGCAACATGTTACCATGTAGGTAAATACTATCTTGTAATCTTCCATATTGAATTTATTAAGCATTTCCTTGATGTACTTGATTTGATATATGAATATTCCTTGATCCTGCTGAGATATCTCAATAATTGTTAGATTTTCTTGATCCACTTTCACATAGAGATTACTTGACCATGCTTCCTTTCTTGAAACTATAATACATCAACTATTATTCTCCCCCTAAACGTGTAATGAAACTGCCATATTGTTTAAAATACCTATCTATCGATCATAGACTTGTGTCATATATTATTGCATAGACTCCTCATATTTGAATTTCTAGGAGTCGATAAGCTGAATTGTTCAGAATAATGTGCCATTTAGAAAATCGTCTTGACTCGATTCATTAACCGAAGCAGCTACTGGTTCTTGACAATCTGTTATGAATCATGAAAGCATAAATGTTGGGACCTTATTGCCTTCTTTCTCTTCTTGGTGATCTTGTATTTCTTCATCTTGTACCTATTTTTGTTTCCAAGCCTTCTTATTCTAATCGTCAAGCTTTTCTTTCATGGTTGATTTTATCTTGTACCTGTAGTTACAAGCTATACATCCATAGTTATGACATTCATAACATTCGATGTTATTCATAGAAGATTATGTTTGGTGTTTATCTCGTGATCCTACAAATTTGCTTGTAGGGTTTTGCTGATAACAGTTGTACCTATCTGGAAGTTCACAATCCCTAGACATATGTCAAAAATTGTTACATTTGTAACATTAAGCATCATCTCTCAAATGATCAAATTTGTGCATATTATGATGAGTTCTGCAATATCCATTTTTGAGAGATATCTTGGAATTATATTCATTCCAAACATACATGTGACATTCTGAAGCTCTATGTCCAAAACTTCCACATGAATAACAATGACCATAAAAGATAGGTTGATACATGAGAGGAAATATTCGTTAGGGAATTGTCTTCCAAGGCAGATCTTGTGAATTTTGTCCAATGAAGTCTACATGCCTGTCATATCTCATAGGTTAATTGTATTTTGCTGTAGAAGGTCCCGCTTCTTCTTTTTGTAACCGAGGCCAATTTTGTCATTGTAAGAACATTTGAGTCACCTGCATATATATTCTCAATCTTGTCCCATACAATTTTGGTGGTTTTACAAACGAACACCTTATGATAAGTAGATTCAATAAGTCCATTGATAATAATATTCTTTTCTTTAGCATCATTATGAAATTCTTCTTATGTTGTTCATCCGTGGATGGTGTAAACCCATTTTTAACAGTGTCCCATACTTCATAACCTTACACCAAGAGATAGACCTCCATTATTCCTTTCCAGAGTGCATAATTATTTTCATTGAACATAGGTACACCATTCTTGGTATGCTCCATGATATCCTTCTAGTTGTTAATTTTTTATTGAAGGAACCAAGCTCTGATACCAATTGTTGGAAATACTAAAAGGATGTTTTTTAGAAACAGGTTGATCTCAACTATAAAAGAGATAATGGACCTATCAGAGGAAAATCTCAAGCGAGAGGAGAAAATGAAACTCTATGAGTTTGAGAATGAGAAGTTGAGAAAAAAATGGTTGAACTAAATGCTCAATAAGAAGAGGCTAGCAGACTGACTTGGATGTTAACCAATCAGCTGAGTGAGAAGGAAGCTTACTATTAGAGACTATAAAATGAGGTAGTCTCATTGAGAAATGACTTTAAAATGTCAAAAATAGATCTATATCAATATCAAAATCTTGAGGGGAGCACAAAGGCCTTGGATGAGATTCTTGTTAAGAAGGGATCCACTCTCATCAAGGTTGGTTTGGGTTTCAAGAAAAACCAAGCTCCAAGATTGTGAAGACTGAAGAGTCAAATTCCCAGGTAAAGGGAGTCCAAGGTTCCAACAGAAACAAAGGAAAGGAGGTTGTTGGATAGCTACCACAATAAAGAAAGAAAGAACATCAAAAGAAGAAAAGGTAGCATCAGAAGGATAAAATGCAATATCAAACAAATAAGCAAAGAGAGTTAGGCATCTGGAATAAATAGTGCAAGGAAGTAATGCAAACTGTCATGGAAGGAACATGAAGAACTATTATAGGTCCTTTCCTACTCAAGGAAAAAGTCTTCAAATAAAAGTTAGCCTCTGTCAACACAAGGATTTTTATGGGTATTGTTTTTCTTTCAATAATCTTGAACATAAAGAAATAGACTATAGATGGCATGTAAGGAAACAGCATGTGTGAGGTAGCAACAACCCAAGAATGCACAAAAAGGTAGAGAAGGCATTTTTACCACAATAGGAGTTTTGACAAAAGAATTTTCAAAAGGAGTAACTCCTCTACCATGGTCTTAAGCCATGTTGAATTCTACAACTATGGAAATCTCAGGCACAAGAGAAGAAATAGAAATGAGAAGAAATAGCATGCTTCTCAGCATATGCATGCAAATGTAGCAACTCAAAATTTCAAGACAAGCATAAACAATGGAGTTGAGAAATAAAGACATGTCTTTAGTGCTCTGTGTCAAAAGAGAATGATGAGAAGAGGAGGAAGGTATCAAAATAATAATTCTCCTACTATTGTAGCAAACCCAACTATAAGGGGAAATGGTAGCAAGACGGTTTGGGCTAAGAAGGTGGAATTGAAGGAGAACATTCCTCTATCTATGTGCAGCCGAGAAGAAGCCCAAACATGGGAAAAAATAAGTTGGAGAATGTTACTTCATTCAAGACTTAGCCATTTGAGGTATGGAATGAGGAGGAGGATGATCTGCGCAGGGGGAGTAGATCCTATGTTTCTCTTTAGTGAAGGAATATAATGGCCTCAAGGGAGCCCAAATAATTCAGATGTAGGAAGCTAAAAGGAATGAACATAAACATGCGTCTGATTGATGAAGGTATGGTTGCGCTGTCTTGTTGATTACAAGAATAAACTGGTTTATTCTAAATATATCAACATTGAAAAAGAGGATTGCAACCATAATGAAGAGTACACAACAATATCTTATGTTTTGGGAAGAATATGGGCTGCAATGGAAGTGTGGAATGAAAGGAAGCTCATAGTAAATTCAGGTCCATAGGGTCTATCCCCATGCAGAGGCAAGAAAGTGATTGTAGGAGATCAAAGAGAATTGACTCATGGGGAGCGTCTTTGATAAGCAATAGCAGGCAAAAATTGGCATCCTCAGAAAGGAATATTGTTGAGGAATTGAAAGTTTGGCTTCTTAGGTCAAATACCCTCATTTCATTTAAGTTGTGAGTATGGTTATACATAAAAATATTTTGTTGATGAGACATAATTGGTGCAATATTTTCATGTCCCTTAACCATCAATTTGTATCACTATGTCAATTGATAGTTTGGGCTCATGTGGAGTAACCTTGTGTTCAAATGGAAATTTATTTCTGAAAGAAGGTATTAGAGTTTGCCTAGTAGTGTATCCAATTTATATCATTTCCTTTGGTGAAATTGATATTAGTTGAGAAGTAGTATGTATTGTGTAAGTATGATCTCAAGGGGAGAAGTAGAGATGATAAAATGAAGTGAGCGTAGTCTTAGAAGAAGAAACAGTGCTGAAGTGTGAGAAGAAATGCATCGTCATTAATTAGTATTTTCAGCAACACCAATACCATGAGAAATTTAATCAGCATCATTTTTCTAAAATTTGGTAAAAAATATGCATTAGTGGAGAGAGTACTCAACTAGCAGCCATAAGTTGTCCAAAACTAGAGGCACTCAAAACAGAGGCAAAATATGTTCAGGGGGAGCATATCACATATCCTCAGTTTATGGAACAACAACAACAAGATTCCTAGAAGAGATGTTTGTTAAGTAGATTGTACATCTCAATAATTAGACGTTGGTATTCACAGCTAGTGATTGCATGGGGAGGAAAAGACAACTTGTAGCCCCTTTCCATTGATGTCAAAGGGGGAGAGAATTTGTGGAGAATTTGTGATGGTTTGTGAAGAAGAAAGAAGGCCATTGGTGTCTCATGCAATGAGATGTGTGGAAGGAGCATGAGGGTTGGCCATCAAATGAAGATAAGGATTAAGTGTTGCTATCAATGACAAAGGGGGAGATTATTAGACAGTTGGAATTGTTTGGATGGCCAGTGGCCTACTGAAGATATCTGAAATTGTGTTGGCATTAATGTCAACAATCATGCTGGGAAGATGTGTTGGGAAGTTTGCATTTACTAAATGTTGGTAGGAATGTTGGCATTGAAGTCAACCATACTACCTTGGATGCTTGTCACAACAAATGTTGGTAGTGATGGCCGAGGAGGAATCCCATGGTTGTTCATGGATCAGAAGGATTCATATCATAGATGCAAGCTTTAAGTATAGAATTACCATAGTAGCAAGCTTAGTGGAAAAGCCATAAAATGATGATTATAGTATTGGACTAGAGGGAATTCCATGGTAGCTGCAACCTTCATGTAGAGAATCATCAAGCTTACTAAAGAAGCCATAAAATGATCACTTTGGTGGTTGCAAGTTTATCTGTCCAAAGAGTTAATGTGTAGAGAAGTTTGGAGTCATATACCAAGCAACATAATGACTCAAAGGCTACATTGTACCCTATCCATTGGAAATCTCTCTCGAAGTGCTTTCCAATGATATGCGGAAGTTAAAAATGGACTCTTGGATCAAAAGGTATGGTTTGCTGAAGTTCACGGTTGTAAAGCCTTAGGAAGGAAGGAATATCGGCATGTCGAAGATCAAAATGTTGGAGGTCCAACATATTGGCATATCGAAGAATAGAATGTAGGAGGTCAAACATATCGAAATGTTGGAGATTAGAATGTTAGTGGTTCAACATACCGACACATTGGAATATCGAAGGCCATCATAATAGTGCATTGGCATATCAGAGAATAAGATGTTAGAGGTCAGCACATTGGTGCTTAGGCATATCGAATATCTAGAAATCGAAGTATCGACGTATTAAAGATATGGATACTAGAACATCGGAGGATTGGCGCAAGTTGCACATCGAAGGTTGGAACCTTATCACATCGAAACATTGGCATATTGGGGATCGGAATATTGGAACTTCTTAAAGTGAGGAACCTTTAAAATTTTCCATATATAATAATTTCCAATAAGCCTTTATAAGCATATACGAATGCCAAAAGAAGATTAGCAAAGGATTTCAGTGCGAAACCAAATGTTGACGAGCCATATTCTCTCTCGTCTAGTAGGACACATGGAACCATATGTTTGGCTCCGATACGTTAGAGTGACATTTGATGTTAGCATGACGTGGAAGTACAATAGGACACGTGGCACAAATATTCAACCTTATTGGGTAGGGTAATGGGCTATAATAGGGTGACATGTCTCACCTCTAAGGAGTCTCCACATAGAGTTATGATCTCATATTCGAGGTCGACATATCCGAGGTTAAAGATATCAAAACTCCAGAACAATTGGATTTTGGAAAAGTTATGATAAAGGTGGCTTCTGATATTGGGCTGGCACATGGTCATGTGTGTTAATAAAACCAAGGGCACAAAGTAGCTAAGAAAGGAAGAATGGCCTCGAGGAGGATTTTGAAGTCTTAACACATTAATGCTCAGCTGCAAGTCATAGGCATTGAACCTATGATGAGAAGTACTATGAGGGCTAAGCAGAAGGAGTCAAGATGAATTCAAAACCTTGCAGAAGTTACGATACAAAGGGGGATCCGACATAGCATTAAGTTGATGGTCAGTGGATTGGTTAGATGAGATAGTAAACACTCTAGGAGCTAAATGCAAAGGGACTCGGGACTATCTTAACATTGGAACATTGTGGAGTAACAATGTGCAATTTCTTTGATAGGACAGTACAGAGAGTTAAAGGTGGATGTGTCAGAAGTTGCGAGATTGAATGTAGAAATAGAGGAGTTGGTGTTAGGATTAATGGAAATTGTCAAAGATCATTGGGTCAAGGTAGAAAGGATCATGATCTTCAAGAGAGAGTGTTGGGTCTTCCTTGAGGTGTGACAAGCCATCTTTGTGCTTTGATGCACACCTAAGTGACTTATGTGTATGAAAGGGTGAACTACCAAAGAATAAATGCAAATCACTAGAGTTGGGTCACAGAGTCAAATGGATCTATAGAAAGTGTTGAGACAAAATAACAAGGACAACATTCCATGGAGAAGTCATCGCAAAGTACAGCCAAGTTGTGCGAAACCATGAATATGCATGGAGAGCCTCGGTCATAGGGGAGTGGTTCACAGAGAGGATTGTGCCTAGATGGAGTGTGCAGGTGGACTAAGAATTCATTCTTAATATGGAGAAACTGTCAAGTTCCCATTCTCATGGTTAATGCACTGGCAGAGACCAAGTCAGACACAAAAACAGAATCGAAGAGCCATGCCGAGGTACAATCATGCAGTGTGAATAAAAGACAAGAGTGGCAACAATGATTAGTGGGCAACAGAGGAACAAAACCAAAGACCTCAAATGAGCAAGATGGGTGTTGGAGAGGTAAATCCCCTCTACGGATAGAGGCGATCCCTACTAGCCCAGAACGGGTCTAGCAACAATCAAACAATGCTATCACGCAAGTTCCTAATTACAAATTAAAGATAGGTGATGAAGACCTACTTGGATTCCAATGCTTTCTTTCGTAGAGGAGACATCGACCACGCTCCTTTGCCTTGGACGGTCACAATCCTCCACTATCCTCATGAATGGACACCTGCACACAAAGAGAACAACACAAACACAAGCGTGAAATCTAATATATGCAATTATACATCAGTCAGGAAGGATATAATTCAACACAACCATTACAAGTACAATGAGAATGGAACCATAATGATAGTCATCTATTATTAATAATCAACAAAGGAGAATACAACCAGCGTCCTGACGTCAAGTCCTCCTTTGGCTGGGTGCTCAACTACACAAGTCTTGCAAATCTTGAAGTGATGAGGGACAAGCCTCTCTCTCTTTAGTGACAAGATCTCCTTACTTAGGTTAAGCCTTATGGACACAAAGAAGGCTCTTGCAACTCTAATCTCTTGATATCTTCCTTTCAGCACAAGTATTTCCACTAGAACCAGAACTAGCTTGCTCAAGCCATGGAGACAAGCTTTTATAGAAGAAAAGGAAGAGATAAGGTCAATCACAACAATAATGGATTTGGCTTCATCACTTGGAAACTTCTATGGAATGGTGGCAAACTACTTCCCATTCAACGAGATTCGAAGCCAAACCATCCTCACTTAACATAGATTTAGTTGGTGAATGAGTTGCATAGAACTTTCGGAGGTTGATTGGTTAAAAACTTTGCCCAAAAAGGTTGGTGCGATTGCGACTCTAGGACAGAGCGCTAATGGCGCGCCCCTTTTATAGGATTTTCCCCATTGGCGCGGGCATAACACAGGGGTCCAGCGCTAATTTAAAAAGGGCTATTTTTAAGGGCAAGGTACAGGAGATGTATTCGGGGCATATGCAACTCATGTTTAGAGGTGAATGATGCAAGTGGTTTCAAGTCTTGTCACTTATCACAAGTCCCAGAATGAGTCCTCCAAGGTGCAGGAGAGGGGTAACAGGGACGGTCACAAACGGTGACAAATTGCTGTGTAATAGATGCCCCCTAAAGCATGAGGCCCGAGAGAGAGAGGGGTGAAATGATTTACAAGAACATGTGTGACTGAAAACACTGTCGCCGGAGAACCTGCGAAAAGAAGTACAACTGATATCTCAAGTACATGATATATGTGGTGTGGGCGCAACCATCCATAATAGAGTATATATAAAAACTGGATCCCAGGCATGGACACAGTCATCCGATGAGGATCAATAAATGGACTTAGGTATGGTCACAGCCATCCAATAAATGAGTCATGTAATGATTACAATAATCCACAAAATGTAGCCTAGATTTGAATATACACAATCCGGGGTCTTGCGCTCCAACTCGATCCGAACACAGTATAAGTTGAGGCATGTGAATATAGGAGTCGATGTCGAACATGCATGAACATCGTCTGATTACCAGTCAATGATGAAAACTGTTAACAGACACGAGAGGTGCCACCAATAATGACGATGGTCCTCAAGGTACTATAGGTACAATCCATGACGTGCAAATCAATGAGACGGTGTCAAACACCTCTAGAATCATCCGATCGGACGCCAATGATGAAAACCTCGCTTCGAACATGAAGAACTTGCCATTGAGGCATGCAGGCTCCAAGGTACCTGAAGGGAGTCTCTAGGTCACCTTCCTGGATAATGAGCTGAAGTCGACAAGAAGTGATCTTGATCAAAGGCGGGCCATAATGTTTCCCACATCATCGACACGAGATAGAGAGGGATAACATGTTTTGTTTGAGATATCAGAGGGAGGTTGAGTATTCTACAGAGGTCAACTTCTCTTGAACATATCGGTGGCACAAAAACGGATTTGGCAGTATTTGATGTCAAATGATCAAGGGTCATGATGACAAGATGATGAGCAGATGAATGGTCAAATAGGATAACCCAAACCCATGGAGGAAAGTGTGAAATGAGATGAGATGTCCCCACCCAGACACGAATGCAGAAAGTGCCATGTTCAAGAGCGACATACTGCCGATGATGATGATTATGGTTCCTTTATTCCCCCACCATTTCTGGCGAGTACCCCGACTATTTTTGGATAGAAAGCTTGACGGGGATAGCATATGCTTGAGATACGTCATCACGATGAAACCCGATGTCATTAAAGTTTTAACGAGTCTGACAAAGAAAAAACTTGACGCCTTTTCATTTTTAGAGAGTTTGAAAAGACAGTAGAAAAGAAAACTCCAGGGGGGTCATTTTTCGTAAAGTTGTGTCTCGCAAGCCCGAAAAAGTATAAAACTATGCTTGAAAGAACCGCCTGGTCATTATGACCGAGGAGTACTTTTCATAAGTAGTGACTTTGATCTGAAAAAGTAAAAAAGCGATAAAAACCACGTCGCTTCGTGACTGTTAACGAACCGGAAACGACAAGGGTCTGACGATCTTCTCATTTTTACACCGTCTAAAAAGAGTTTAAAGACGACTGCCTCTCATTTACATTTAGCGAGTCGAGAGGAATAACTCAGAAATATTTTCATCTTTAAACAGTCAGGAAAGAGCTGAAAGCAGACCGCCATTTTTATTCTCTTTAACGAGCCAAAAAGAAAAAAATACTCGGCAATCTTTTCATATTTTACGAGTTAGAAAAGAGCTTAAAGGTGACTCGGGTATGGGTTCATTTTTACACAAGCTTGAACCATGGAGAACTCTGCTTGGAATCAGTTTCATGTTTACACAAGCTTGAAACGAAAAACTATGCTTGTTATAAGTTCGCATGCCCCCAGCATAACGACGCAAAACGAGGTACATGCCCCCCAAGCTTCATTTCATTCGATAAAGTGGATGGAATGAAGGTTCACTTTCGAGATCTTGGAAAGACTCGACTTGCATTTTACGAGATCTTAATCAAAAGACTCAATTTGGCAAGGGAGTTGTTTCATTTTTTAATGAGGTTGACACAGTAAAAGAACTATCCTCATAACCCTTGTTTCATTTTTTAACGGGCTTGACACAAGATCAGGAACTATGCTCTTCCAGACCCAGTTTCATTTTTTAAGGAGCTTGACATAGGAAAACGAACTATGCTCTGACAGATTGTTTCGTTTTGTAACGAGGTCGCCACAAGATCAAAACTATCCTCGATACACCTAATTTCATTTTTTAAGGAGCTTGACACAGGAAAAGAACTATGATCCATCCGAATTTCATCATAATGAACAGGAAGTTGGGGCTTCCAAGAGTGGCTCTTCCGGTGCGAGGTCAACATCTCGAAAGTTAGGACCCAATGCCCCCAGGACACTATGCACGACGGCGGCATCGCTGGATACAGGTATGGGATAGGTAGCCACGTAGTTGATTTGCGGGGGGGCAGATACAACTGGTGCATAGAAACTAGGTGGGGACGACAACTGCGCAGGAGGCATCAGGGGACTAACGAATGACAATTGATCGATAGTCACCATTCTTCCATCGTGTTGAAAGAAAACCACACTGAAAAGTGAAGAGACAAGGGCCCCCATAGCATAAACATAGTCGCGACGAAGGAGAAGACTGAAATCTAAAACACCTTGGGTAACCAACACGTCGATATAGACGGTTTTACCTCCCAAAGTAATAGGGAACTTCGGGAGGACTCCTAGAGATGGACAGGCTCCTCCATCGAAAGCCAACAGATTCTGCGTGACCGGCCCGAGCTGCAGGGAACCTAAAGCTTGCCAAGTAGTGTACGACATAAGACTGACCGACGCAACTTCGTCCAGAACAGTGCCAGGTACTGCCTTATCACAGGCAAGTACCGTAATCTGGAAATGCACATGGGATGGAAGGAGAAAAGTGGTCAGGTGACTCCAATGAAAGGAGATGGCCAAAATACTTGGTGGGGGAATCATATGATCGTCCCCATGCTCCATAGGAAACGAAGAGGGACTTTCGGGAGCAGCTGGGATACGAGAGTCATTTTCGGACTCAGGGGAATCTGAGGAGACGAGAAGAACATGGGAATTACGCCCTTCCAAAATAGAGTGATCGGGTGGTGAACTCGAGTCGACACTCTTTTCGACCAATAGTTGGTCCGAAATAGGCTGGGCAGAGCCAGGTTCAGGAAGAGGAGGCTGGACAAGAGAGGAATTTGAACCAATCTCGTTGTCAGCAGGGGGACGATCTGCAACTGCAAAAAGACGTTGATATCCAACGGGAGTTGGGGTGAGGGAGCCGGGAGACTTTCCAAGACGTCAGAGGCTTTATCCATGAGCGGAAAAAGGTGAAGGGGATGATTTCCTTCACAAAGTATGCAAGGGATTCGAATCTTCCCTTTTCCTTTACTATTCCCAACTGATAGGGTAGCATCGCCATGAGATTCAGAGGGCGATGAGGGGCGGGCCGGATCGCGGGACCATACTTCTAAGACCCTAGGAATGCCAGGACAATCGCGAAGAAGGTGGTCATCCTTGCACAATCTACAAGGAAACTTGACCTTCCGCGGAGGAGCAGAAGGTGGCCCGACTTTAGGTTTACTCGAGGGGGTACTTGCACTTTTAGCCTCTGCCTTGAGAGCCTTCTTCTTCTTTTTATTCTTCTTATTCTTCTTCTTAGCCACCTGGTTACTCGAGTCAAGACTTTCACCAGGTGAAGTAGAAAATGAGGACGTAGAAGTGGGTGTAGAAGGGGAGAGGTCCACCTTAGAATCAACATGAAGTTGTTTAGGTGGAGGGACTGATTGATCAGTAGGTGAGACGGCGGGGACCAGACAAGTTGAGAACAACCAAACAGGCAACCCAACAGTTAATCCTGGGATGGACAACGTTGCCATGTAAGGAGCACCAACATTCCCGAGAGGAGGGAAATGACCAGGATTCCCATGAGGGGGGGAACTTGGGTTAGTGAACCCTGAAAAAGTTGCCATCAAGAACGAAAAGGAAACCTACTCAAGCTAACGCGAACAAGACCTAACCGGGTAAAGGTGAACGCGGCCGAATAAATTTTAAGACAAAGGAACTGAACTAGACCTTTTCATGTTTTAAGAGTCGAGAAAAGGACAAAAAGGTGACTCTAGTCACCTTCGAATGTTTTGTGAGCCCGAAGTGACAAACTTCTCAAGTGAGCCTTTTCTTTTAAGGAGTCCGAAAAGGATCAAAAGTGGCTACTCTGGAGAAACTAGGCAAGGGGTTTACCAGACAATCTGTAAAACTGCATATACACCTTAGCGATCGTATGAAAGCCAAGGACTTTCCGTACGACAGCGAATCTTCCCTAATGTTGTGTTCGGTGCGTTACGGGCTGTAAGGCGGTAGACACAGCTTCCTATGGATCAAGGATGATAACCTAGTGGAGTCCCCCCATATATACGCGACGGTATGTGGGAGCAGAAGTCTGTACTAGACCACAGTTGAATCACACAAGGAGGAATCACCTAACCTTAATGTGAGAACAAAAGTGACTAGGTTTAACGACACCGGAGCACGTCTCTAGCCTAGACCTCTAGAATGTGAGCATTAAGTTCCAATGCGTTGTTAAGTTTATTCAGTTCATTTTATGGTTGATCTTCAATTAAGTTTCGGTTTCGGGTCCTACCGTATGTAATCTTTCACAACTGCCTTGATGCAAGCTATATGCCAAAGAATACCATTTCGTTCGATGAATACTAACTATGAGAGGGTTAAGAATTTTCAATCAAACAAAATGAGAACAATCAATCAAACAGCCTAATGCAGCTAATGGAAAATAAATAAAACTTTTTCTTTTAAGAATACAAACAATGAAAATTTCTATTTCCCATTAACTATTGAACGCAAAAGAGATTTGTTCGATTTCTTTTTCAAAGGAACAATGCACTAGAATGAATTTTTAAAGATAATAACACTGAGTAAAAGAGACAAATTCACTCAATGAGAACACAATGAAATCCCAAGACGCTAAAACAGTTCTCTAGATCGAAAGGAAAACAAAGGCTTGTACGAGCTATGTGATCTAAGCTCAAACAAAGCTAGAATTAAATCCAAGCAAGAAAACGCAAGTCACTCAGAAATCAATCAAAAACACTTCAACAATCACTGAACAAGTGCAAAAAGCAATCACAAAGTTGACTAGACAATCAAGAAACCTAAAACTCCTACGGAAGGGTCGACACACACGGCCACTAGATGCCCTAGGGTTTTGGTGTGAAATCGATAGAAAGAGGCAAACACCTGAAGGACAGAGGTTCAGAACCAATCAAACAAGGATCAAACACACTCCAGTAATTGAAAAAGATGTGGCAAAATGCAAATCCAAGCTCAAAAGGTAGGGAAACAAGTGAACTCAAAAGCTAAGAGGCCTAGCGTGACTGTCAGGCTGTAACTCGTGCTAAGCAGGGATTGGCACGGGTTGTCAGTTAGCAACAAGGGCCACTAGCGCGACTGTCAAAGCGAAAACCGCGCTAATAAAGTTTTCCAATTCAAAAATAAAAATAAGGATTCTAGGGCTTGTTTTACAGTATTTAGGTAAGCCAGGAAGCAAGAGACGGCAAGAAATTCAATTCCAGAAGCTATCCAAGCAAGAAAACAAGAGAAAACCAAAGAGGCAAGACAAACTCCAAATTTTTCAGTCCGTAAACCAAACCGGAGATTGACTGAAGCGGCTTTGTTCTACTTCACTAATGCAAAGCAGTAGTGTTTCAAAGGTTATCTGGCCATGCTTCAGACTTCGTCTAAGTTTACAAATTAAACAACAAGCTAAACTCCCCAGCAGACTCGCCAAATTGTTGGAGAGGTAAATCCCCTTTACGAATAGAGGCGATCCCTACTAGCCGAGAACGGGTCTAGAAATAATCAAACAATGCTATCACGCAAGTTCCTAATTGCAAATAAAAGGTAGGTGGTGAAGACCTACTTGGATTCCAACGCTTTCTTTCGTAGAAGAGATGTCGCCCACGCTGCTTTGCCTTGGCCGGTCACAATCCTCTACTATCCTCGTGAATGGACACCTGCACACAAAGAGAACAACACAAACACAAGCGTGAAGTCTAATATATGCAATTATACATCAGTCAGGAAGGATATAATTCAACATCAACCATTACAAGTACAATGAGAATGGAACCATAAGGATAGTCATCTATTATTAATAAACAACAAAGGAGAATACAACCAGCGTCCTAACGTCAAGTCCTCCTTGGCTGGGTGCTTAGCTACACAAGTCTTGAAAAGCTTGAAGGGATGAGGGACAAGCCTCTCTCTCTTTGGTGACAAGATATCCTTACTTCGGTTAAGCCTTATGGACACAAATAAGGCTCTTGCAACTCTAATCTCTTGATATCTTCCTTTTAGCACAAGTATTGCCACTAGAACCAGAACTAGCTTGGTCAAGGCATGGAGACAAGCTTTTATAGATGAAAAGGAAGAGATAAGATCAATCACAACAATAATGGATTTGGCTTCATCACTTGGAAACTTCTATGGAATGGTGGCAAACTACTTCCCATTCAACGAGATTCGAAGCCAAACCATCCTCACTTAACATAGATTCAGTTGGTGAATGAGTTGGGTAGAACTTTCGGAGGTTGATTGGTTAAAAACTTTGCCCAGAAAGGTTGGCGCGATTGCAACTCTGGGACAGAGCGCTAATGGCGCGCCCCTTTTATAGGATTTTCCCCATTGGCGCGGGCATAAGACAGGGTGCCAGCACTAATGTAAAAAGGGCTATTTTTAAGGGCAAGGTGCAGGAGATGTCTTGAGGGCATATGCAGCTCATGTTCAGAGGTGAATGATGCAAGTGGTTTCATGTCTTGTCACTTCTCACGAGTTCCGGAATGAGTCCTCCAAGGTGGAGGAGAGGGGTAACAGGGACGGTGACAAACGGTGACAAATTGCTGTGTAACAATGGGGAAGCAACATTGTTGCTAGAGAGCTAAGTGGAAAATATTTATGTGTGTGTGCTGTTGTGTAAGGCTAACATAGCCAATTCTGCAGCGAAAGGAAGAGAGTGCCTATGTAGAGGTTAAATACCTCGAGAGAAGCTCCACTGTTATGAGTAAGGTTGAAAGTGCCTGTGTAGAGAAAGAAGTCTGAGAGCTGACTGTATGCAGTTGAAGAGAAGAGAGTAGAGATGGCTGTGTGGACTAGTTGAGCTGGTGAGTGTTGTGAGTGAAACAGCTGGTTTTTGCAGATCATGCAGAGGGCCATGAAACTTAGAGTGTTGTGAGGAGCTATGATGAGTGACCATTATTGAGTAGATTAGTGTGATGCTACAGAGTGAGTAGAACAAGAAAAGGTGCATAGAGCGTTGCATGCGTCGAAGGCTGTGAAGAGAACAAAGCTAACATTAGGCAATGTGGCTGCCAAATTATAGAGAACATTTAGTTCCTATTTGGGTGTGGGTTGGAGCCTACATATAGGAAGTTGGTGCTTCCATTTCTATTAGGTGTTTGATATGGTTTGGTGGTTGGTGCCTCCTGCAAGTTGGTGCTTGCTTAAATGCAAGGAGCTACAAGTTGGTGCTTGCAACAAATCCATGAATTTGGTGCTTCACATGGTGCTTATAGTAAACTGGACAAGGATCTACAAAAAGAGGGAGTTGGTGCTTCATTTGAGTGGTGGCTCACAAAAATAGATTGATGTCATAGAGTAGGTGCTCTTATTTTACATCAATAACCACAAAAAGCTTTGGTGGTTTTTTCATGAAATGTTTCCACGTAGATTCTTGTATCTCATGTGTATGATCCTCATGGTGTGTGCTTGTATTTTGATTTGATATTGTTGCCATATTACATGTTGTTGCTGATTATATGGATGGTTGCCAAGTTTGAATAAGAAAATAAAATTGACATTAAAAGTTTAAAATTATCTTGAATACTAATTCACCCCCCTAGTATTATCATTATTTCCAACAAAGTATGGAGTATATAATTGCCCAATATATTGGAAATTTTATTATTTCCATATATTTATTTTCATATGGATATTAATTAATTTTTTTGTTATGGTTTTCAATTTTTTGGGGAAGATTGTAAAACTTTAGAAAGGAACTTCATGCTATGTTAAAAAAAAAAATCATAGCGATATACTAAAAAAATGTAAAACAATATGGGGAAATAAACGACCATAATTACATCATAGGAATAACCGTGACGAAAAAATGTATAAAATTGAATTTTTCATTCATTCCTTTTATTTTTACATAGCTTGACAATATAGTTATCACATGAAACATTCTACTCACTTGTTTTGATATTACAAAAAATAAAATAAAATGGAACCCATTAATCACATAATACGAGATGACCAAGAAAAAATATGGTTGATGTTAGAGGGAATAAAAAGGAGGGAGACATAATTCAATAATACTTGGCCTTCAATATTTATAGATTATTTATAAATATCAAATAAAGAAAAATCTTGTAATTTCATTTTAGAAAATTAAGGAAAATATAAATAGGTTTAGGGGTGAGAGGGCTTAATAATGCAAACAATTACAAATTTCATTTTCCAATGGGATTTAACTTCGGCAGTTGGTATGAATGATAGGGGTCTTCCACATGAATGTTTACTTTAAGTTACTCCATCAGAACTTATTTAACTAGTTTTCTCCTCAATGTTTAAACAAGGAAACTTTTAAGAATGGAAAATTATCTTGAAGTTTAAAAACATTGGCAAATCTCACTAGTCCCTAATATTAAAACTATAAAATGTTTATTAATGTATTTGTAAATTGATTAAAATTTATAATGATTTTATATATACTCTCTATATAATTTTGGCAATTTTTAAGGAGAAATAATTTTATATTGTAAAACTTGGGCAAATCATTTAAAAAAAATAAAATTTGGTGAGATTTGTTTTTGGAAAAATAATGGAAAATTAGCCCACCTGTGAATATTAGCCCCTAAAAATTTCCATGTGTTTAAATTTTGATAATGATACACCCTATCTTATACTCATGAAAGGAAACCTTTCACCCATTGAAAGAATGACTCTATCTATATATCTTATGTACAAGAAGAATTAAAAGAAAAAAATTGCTTCGAACTCTAAACAAAACCACATTCTCCTCAATAAGGGATATCAAAATGTTGTGTTAATGATAATACTTTAAGTTTTAATGTCATACTTTCAGTCTAATAATAATTTTGAAAAATTAAATAATCTCCATTGAATCCTCATAAAAAAAGTTATGTTATTTTATCATTTAAATAAAAAATAATAGAAACAGAAAATGGCTTACTAAAATACGGTTTAAGTAGCAAGATTATAGTGTAGCTTATAGAAGTTGATATCCTTTAAAAAAATATTAAATGTGAACTCTTTATGGGAATTGAAGTTTGCATTTCATTAGAAAAACATAATTTCAAGCTACATCATCAATAGGCAACTTATAACCAACAATGATCAATGTAGGCAACTTCATTCTAAATTGAAGGAAAATAGAAAAAATCATCTATTTATAATATATGAAATGTATTATCTCCACCAATGATAGCTAGAATACGCAGATTTAACGCATTTCCAAAACTATATTATTTATTTTGCTTATCAGTTTTAAAATTTTCAATCCCTGGTTCTTGTCCTATTTATAGATACTGTGGATTTTCCCTCCACCCTTTATATTTTTATTCTAAAACATATCATTCAAAGCATTCGAGATGAATGTTATATTTTATTCATGGTGTAGTAGTTATAAATATAGCTCTCCTTATGTTCTTTTGTGGGTATCTAAAAGCTTCTGATGTTAAAAATTGAATAGCTATTCTCAATATCTACATTATCAAGTTATAATTTTAAGTCACATTTTATTTTAAACATTACCAAGAGAATATACATGTCAACAAAGAAAACCAAATTCACACTGAAAGTACAAGGAAATAATGAAAAAATGGTAGACCACTACACAACAAGTGTTTGTTAATTCAAGAAGAAAATTGTTTTCTAATACTTCCAATCATAGGATTATCAAGATTCCATATTTGGTCCAGCCTTCGCTAAATTTGCAAGGATGATGATTATTTCCCTATTTGGTCCAACCTCGTCTAGATTTGCAAAGATGATGATTATCCTCCTTTAGAAATTTCTATAGACTCAATTACTTGACTTGCCACTTCAACTTTTCTCATGGACTCATATTTTATATTATGATTCTTTATCTCAGTTCTGGTATGTTTCAAGTTTTTTCGTATATATCTACTCATATTATCTTATCCTCTTCCCAATATTCATTCTTGCATACCCATGTGAATATTAATTCTTTACAATGTGCTTGTATTATATCCTTGAGAGCATATTGTCTAGACTATCCTTCCTTAAATTTGTAACCTTGAAGAGATTGGGATTGAATTTTGAAAACACTATTTTTCTTATTCCATACATTCTAATTTTAAAGGTCTATGTTTATTAACATATGTTATGATCATTTCTTATTACCACACTAAAACCTTGAATGTTACTTTGGAATGTTATCTATCCCATGACCAACCTATCTAGGATGAATTTTTGTAACATATGTAGACACTTGGTTTCCCATAAATCATTTATATGGGTGAAGTATCCCTCAACCTACCAAATCCCTATGTATTTAAATATATTCATAACCTCTTAAGATAGTATGGTTGTTTACTTATACAAAATTAGTTTCTACAATGTAAAAAGCAATTATCAAAATTTTTGATAAAAATTTCACATCTACCTATGATTCCATAAGTGTTGGAAACAAACATATATTAGAGGTTCAACTGAAGCATTATTGCAACCTATTCTTTAAGATTCATAACTAACAAAATAATTTCAAAAAATTGTATGTCTAGTCATGTCCAAATAATTTAACTTCCACTTGTGCTTTTCTACCATTATGGGATAGAATGGTGTCCTAATTGAAAAACATACCTTCTTAAAGATAATATGCATCAAGAGTATCAAAGGAACCTTTAAGAATATAGGATCGTTCTCTCCATCTAACCTATTGATAAATCTTAGTACATAATTATATGGTTCTCTTATATTGATTGATGGATAATCACGTGTACTTTTTGAAATGATTTTATTCCCTATATCCATACCTTATTGGGAACTTTAGTGGAATAGTTATTGGAACCCATAACCCATTTTTTTGTCCTCTAGATCTCTAATATAGTGAATTTGTAATATTTTTGTAGGTGGAATGACTAAAATGAAGCAATATAGTGGCTTTTGACATTCACGATCATTTGATAATCTAACAGGTTTATTTATTCATATAATTCTCCCTGCACAATGAAAAATGAGTGTCCATGTACTTCCATTATCTAGGAGGATTCTCTAAATAATTAGGTAAACATATTCATCATTTTCATTTTCATCTATTATGTATACAAAAATGTGTAAAGGGGGATAATACCCATCCTTACAAATCTAGGAGAGGATGGATCAATTAAGGAATATTTTTATTCGTATGATTGCAATAATCACCTAAATTGAGTCTTTTATGAAAAAATTACGCGACTTAGAAGTTGACCTTCTTGTTTTGACCACCACAATTCAAGAGGATGCCACTGCAACCACCATTACTCATTCAAAACTACTACCAATGTGATCATGATGAATAACACTCTATAAGAGTCAATATTTTAACTTTAGTTAAGATTTGAAGGAATAAAACTTAAGCACTAATAGGTCGTAGAGTTTTGTTATAACTAGGCCACTCAAAGGAAAATGGAATCCTTTATATTTTAGTGCATTTTTCAGCCATAGATTGACATAGTAGCTGAGAATGGATAGGGAGAGAGAAAACCAATATGAATTTTTCATAATTAAATCCCACAAGACATAGGCCTCACTTATTTTTAGTTACATCCATTTCCATTTATTGAGAAAGAGATAGAAGTAACCTCACCTTCCAAAATGATTTTCTCTCGTTGTGAATTTTATTTTGTTTATCTTTATTTTTTTATAGTTTACATATTTCATACATAAACATATAACTAAATAAAAAAATATAAAATGTAATAAAAAAATAACCTTTATAGTGTATATTTTGAAATTTAAATATAATTATATCAAATATGTTTTGTTTCGACAAAATGCTAAGTGAAAGATACATGATAGTTAAAAGATTAGTTTAATTTCACTTGAAATAATAATACCCCATTTATTTAACAAAACAAAATGAAACACATTCTTAATATAAGTCAAGATTGGAAGGTGTGAAAGGGTTGTGGCAAGAGAAGGAAAAAAGAAAGAAGGAATAATATAATAAGTTATAGCCATCAATATGCAAAAAAAATATTCATATCTTAGTAGACCAATTCCTCGAACCTAAATCATCATATTACTTAGGATGTGTGCACAACATTCCCCATAAAGTAAAGGCACAATAGTAGTTGATTTTGGACGACAGCTACAATGATGCAAAGAATGAGGAATTTTACAAATTACAATATTTTAGAGAGACTTTTGAGCTATTACGTGATATATAGGTACAATGTTTTTACCAATTGTTCTAATTTTTAGAGATATGTGTATTTAAATTTTCGTTGTTTTCAAATATGTTGAGTAATTTTTCAGTTCCTATTTTTAGCTTCTATATTTGATCACAATTAATATAATTACCATAATATAAAAATATCAGCAATACAAATTTTATATTACTAATATCATTACTTTGTATGGATCCCTTTGAAACCATCCAATGCAAATTTCCTCTTGGCCACATGTATCATCATGACAAGAATTCTTTGAGTACATGTAATAATATGAAAATATAGATAAATTTTATTAAACGCAATATAAATTATTTTATTTAAATTTATTTAATTAAGACGATGGTGTTCACTTCGAATTTCCAAAATTGAAAAATACTATATGATAAATTTTATTAAACGCAATATACAATTCTTTATTTAACCATTATTTAATTGAAGACGATGGTTTAGCATTCGATTTTCCAAAATTGTTTCGACACTTAGCAGAAAATTATTTTAAGAATTGGAAACTTACATTATGTAATGTCCTATATACCAAGAAGCTAATTTGTGTGACTCACTGATGTTAGTCACTATTAGTTCACTAAATCTTCCTCTCACCTTTGGCTATATGTTTTCAAAATAAGGGGGGTACTTTCTAAAATAAAATAAGTGGGGTACTTTCTAAAGATAAGATTTCTAATGCTATAGAGTAGATGGTTGGGGTGAGTATTAAAGTGTGAGCGTAAAAAATATGAATTATTATAATATAAGTAGATAAATAAATTGTTAAGGGACAAAAGTTTGATGGAAGAATGCAATTATAATTCTAGCCTAGTATGCTATTGGATAAATGGAGTGAGAATTGTAGTGATTGAAGATAAATATCACATGAATAGGTAACTTTAATAAAGTATTTTATGAATTACATATATTGGTCATTGCTTGTTGAAATAAATATATAAAAGTAATTTTGGAGAGCTATGGGAGCTACCGTAAAGAAATGTTCAAAAATGATGTTATATTATTATAATCATTAACATAGTTTGGTATATGCAATAATAATAAAACAACAAATGAATATATAGAAGTTATTATGTCTTTATATTAAATTATCCAATTGACACATGGTTGAGAACAAATACTTTAAAAAAATGTTACAAGTGTTGCCTTTAATAAATGTAGAGCATATTAAGAATATTGCAAAGAGTTCTCACCCATGATAAATTTCATACCTCTAATGTTTCTAAAAGATGCCAATGTGATGTATAGTAAAGAAAATAAAGAGAGCACTTAAATATAAAAAGTCTCATCAAACATTCAGGTGGAGAGAAAGTTACTTTTGTGTAGTATATCACACACAAATGAATGATTTAAGAAATATAACCATAAAGCAAGTATAAAGTAAGATTACGCTAGATGTAAGTTTCTTTAACATATTTATTAGTGAAGGATGGGCTCATATTCCTAGTGACAAAAGGGTAGAATTATAGTCGCTCAAATTCCTAGTGACAAGAGGTAGAATTATAGCATAAAATTGAAAAATGAATTTTGTTGGATATTTTAAATATGTAAAAGGTTATATTCATTTTTTTTATTAAGGAAAAAATTGAATCCATTCATCACATAATATTCTGCATAAAATATAAGTTTACTTTCATTTATTTTATTTTTTAAATAGATTGAGGCATAATTCTCATATAAAATATTATATTCATTTGTTTTCATAATATAAAAAATAAAATAAATAAAATGGAACCTATTTATTAGATAAGATAATATGAGAGGGAAGAAATATGGTTGATGGTAGAGGGCATAAAATGAAGGGAGGCATAACTAACTATTGTTTCGTCTTCACTATTTATACAGTGTTTCTAAATACCAAATAAAGCAAAATTTTGCAATTTCTTTCAACAAAATTAAAAAATATATAAATAGGTTTTGAAAAAATTCAAGCCTTATAGTTGGAAGTGATAATTTGGGCTAGGAAACATATTAATATTGATAATAATCACAAATTACATTTTTCAATTTGATTTAACTTGGGTAGTCGGTAGGATTGATTTGGATCTTGCCGATGAACGTTCAATTCCAACAAGTGAGGTGATTAACTTTGATTTTCCTAACTTGTGATGAATATTCATGTAAATTATTCAATAAAAAAATATTGCATTAGTTTTCTCCTCAATGTTTAAATGATGGAGATAATACACCCTATCTTATACTTCTTAGAGGAAGCATTTCACCCATTAAAATAATGACTATATATAGATATCTTATGTACAAAAAGAGGTTAAAAAATAAAATGACTTCCAAATCTAACCAAAAGCACCTTGACCTCATGAAGGGATAACAAAAGTTTGTGTTAAGGATAACATATTAATTCTTAATGTCCTACTTTTGCTCTAGCAAAAAGTCTGAAAAATTAAAATAATATCCACTAAAACTCCATAAAGAACTTAAGTTATTTTATCTTTCAAATAAAAACTAATAATACAATTTTTGCTAAACTAAAATATGGTTTATGAAGTAGCAAGATGGTATAACTTATCAACGTTTATACCCTCTTTTAAAATATTAAAAGTGAACTCTTTCTTGAATTAATTGAATTTTACATTTTATTATTGAAGTTTATACCCTCTTTAAAAAGTAAACTCTTTTTGTGAACCAATTGAATTTTACATTTCATTAGCAAAACATAATATCAATTTACGTCATCGACATGCCCTATAAGGAGCATAGATTCGTATAGGTAGCTTCATTCTCAATGGAATGAAAATAGAAAAAAATATTTACATAGAATATAAGAAAAGTGGCCAAATACCTAATACTTTCTTTTTCTATCTACTAGAAAGCTATAAAGCAAAAGGATTTTAACCAACATAATATTTTCTTAAGAGTCCAAGGAGGTAACTTGTGTAGGGTTTTTGGAACAAGATTCTAGTGGAGCTATGGGTTCCATTTGACACTATAAAAGGGTTTAAATAACAACAATTTTGGCTTCCAAACCTTCTTTGTAGAACCATAGATTCCCTCACGACATTTATTGTCCTCGAAAGAAACAAAATTATTGTATCTTTCTCCCTATTTATACTTCTATCCTTGGTATGGCCAAGTTCAGGAAGCCACTATGAAACCTCATCTAGTGACTTAGAATCACATAAAAGTTATCACTTACAACAACTCGAGCCTTAATATTGTAAATTTTGTTGTGGGTTGGAGGAGGAAAAATAAATGAGAAGGCCTCACTACTTTCTAGAGCTGGTTGCTGGTCATGTCAATACCCTTCAAACCATGGCTTATCTAATGCGAATCGATCTCACAAAAATTCTTTAGTTTCCAAACCCAACGAAATCCCTCCTTTCTTAGCTAACGACATCAATAGAATTGAATGGTGTGAAAAAATGATATAAAAAGCCAAATATATGCAAAGTAGAGCAAGAAATAGCCCCCGAGGACTGAGGACTAGTGGAGATAAGGAAGGATCCCACATGCATTATCTTTGAAGAAAATCTTCCAGATAACCATGAATATGCAAACTATAATGAAAGAACAACATGGAGAGAATCAAATTTCCATGTCATAGAGAGGTTATTGAATTTGGCATGTTTGCACATGTTAAGAGTCATCCATGGGACAATGATAATTAATGACACATTTCTATGCCCATTAAAGTAAAAGTGACCTCTTTGATGTTTAAGCCAATAATATGTTTTCTTCCCTTTCTAAGAATTAAAAATTTTACTATCAGTGGGTTAGCATGGATAATATTATTAAGAATTAAAAATTTTACTATCACTGGGTTACAGGCACTATGTGTGGATAATATTAGTAATGTTAATGTTTAATTTTTAAAATGGAATACAATAAAATATTTTGGATATTATATTAAATAAAACAAATAGAGGGACAATATTTTCAACGTTCAATTTAAGTCTATATTTTTTTTATTTACAAGAAATCAATTTAGTTAGAGAAGATAAAAATCACTTCTTCCAACCACCCCTACATAAATCTGATAGAATTCTCCCCGATTTGGTAATTAAAAAAGAACGTATATTTAAGTGTTACTTTATTCTTCATATATATTCACACCTCCATTATTTTGACAATACCATTTACCCATTAAAACATTATGCAAATTATTAATGAAATTACATTTTTTATCATTTTGAATATATTTTAAGATTTTGAGTTTGTCCATAATACATTTCACATTATTAAAATTAATAAAATAAAAAGAACTAAGATTCTTTAAAATTGAGATTTACTGCCACTTTACCATGAATATGCTTAGTCTATAAATAGACATTGTTATAATACCATGGTTCATGACCATGACTTATCAATACCAAATGGATGAAAAGCATAACTCACTTCATATGAAACTATTTCATATGATAAATATTTTAATTAATAAATTTAATTAAAAAGAGAAAAGGGCATAATTTCTTTAGAGATATATATCAGCCTTTGATTTATGTATACCTCTAAGAATATTCTAGAATACTTAGTGGAGATTATATCCATACCATTTTGAATCCCTTTTCCAATATAGCCTATTTCCAAAATTGACATGCCTATTGGCATAATGATATGGATTTAACCTTCATGGAATATTTTGGATTAGAAGGACATGTAACTCAAAGGTTAATGTCTATCTCCAAAGTAGTTGTGTCTTTTTTCCCTTTTAATTAAATTGATCCATAAAAATAAATGTCATATGAAATAAGTTATGGTTTTTTGGCAATGTCATATTTATTTACAATGTAATTAACCCATGTATTGAAAGCATATTTAAAAATTAAGAATCTCCATCATAAAGTGGGTGTGAATCCCAATAGATAAAAATATTCTTCTATGTTATTAATATATATATATATATATATATATATAATATATATATATAGAGAGAGAGAGAGAGAGAGAGAGAGAGGAGAGATGAGAGAGAGAGAGAGAGAGAGAGAGAGAGAGATATTTAACTTTTTTTTTCCAGAGAAAAGAGACAGTAACTTTTATTAAAGAAATAATAGAAAAGTTACATTAGCCGATGCACAGAAAAACTACTGAAAATAGCCATAAGGCCCCAGTGCTATCGCACTCATAAGCACCGTTAGACAAATTAACGAGAAAGAGAGAAGAAAGGAGAGAGAAGAAAGAAAGGGGAAAAGGCCCCAGCACGAGCAAGAAAACTCGTGCATCAAGTTTTCCGCCCTTTTTTCTTTTCGACCTTACGCCACTCCCCCAGCGTAGGCTCGGTCGAAAAAATGACTAACTGGGAAGATTCTTTCAGCTTCCCTGATTCTTTGTCTGAGTCTGAGATGTCTGATTGGTGTTGCCGTTTGTTGCCTCCCATGGTCTGATCCACGTTTATCAACTCTGCTTTATCTTGCTGAGTCTCTACTTGGTTTGTGTGTGGCAGTGAATCCTTATTAGCTGTTGTATCTTCCTTTTGTTTTTCTGTTTCAACTTCCTCTAAGGTGGTATCATCCTCTTCAGCCTCTGTCTCTACCTCTTCTGTTACCGGATGGGTTTTCTTTTTAGCAGTTCACCTCTCTAAGACTTCATTCAAATTCTGCCATCCTCGGGACTTCCTTTGTTGTGGCTTGCTCTTACTGGGGCATGCTTTGAGCAGATGACCTGTTTGTTGACATCCCCTGCACTTGAAAGCTGTGTTCTCATAGTCCAAAGATTGTTTCCACTGTATATTGTTAAAGGTCATGAAAATGCTTTCAGGAAGTCCTTTGCTGAGGTCTACCTCAATGCATATCCTAGCAAAGGTAAAAATTCCTTTTAAATGTCTATCTGTATCTATCTTTAACATTCTTCCAAGGGAATTCCCTATAGCTGTTAATGACTTGAAGTGCCAAAAATGTAGAGGTAAATTATGCAGCCTTACCCAGACTGGCATCCTTGAAACCACCATAGTATTGGCGTCGAAACCTGAAAACCATGGTGTGACGAATAACCCCGCACTGCCCCAGAACCATGGACCTTCATTGAGAATTTTATCCCTTTCTTCTATTTCAAGAAATGTTACTATGAAAAAGCCCTTTGCGCAGAGGTGAATCTGGCAGTCTTGTGTCCAGACTGTGTGAATCCATTGATACAGAGCTTCGGTTTTAGGCCAAAACCCGTTAAACCTACATATAACCGCTTTATTTTCTAGATCTGAAAAAATACATTTTACCTCTGGAATATCCAAAGAGATGGATGGGTTTTCTGGAGATTGATCCACAATGTACTGCCCTGGCGGAGTATTGGAAGTTGCTGGTTCTTTTCCCATTGAAGGGGCTTTCCCTTTTGCTGCATCTCGATATGAGCCTGTAGTTTTTGAAGTTGATCCCTGAAAGCCTTTAGGGCCTGCACCCGAGCTTCCTCCTCTCAGCCTTGTACTTATAAAGATGGTTGAATCTCTGCCAATACCATAGTGCTGTATAGTAAAATTTTCCTGTAAAATTTTACCAGCATGAATCAAGCATAACAGATTTGTGGGGATGCCTGTAACAACTTGAATTTCTTCCTTTACATTTTTTATCAGCGTTCCTGACCCGATTTTCTTGCAAATAGTTTTCCCTGTTAGCAGCCTTATGAGGATTTTGGGGGCGTTCCTGTTCAAGGTTCTTATGAAAAAGCTTGGATTTATTTTCCCCAAAACCCAAAACTGATTGAGGCCCATAGGCTTTACAAATCGACCCAGGTCTGCTAGCGACAGAGAGGCACGGATCAGATTCGAGTGGCAGTAGAGTGCCGAGGAAAGGCCGAGGAGCATGGGATCTGCCTTGAATCCCAAATGCGTGGACAGGGCATAAACACTAGGGCAAAATACCGGCGTATGAAAACGGATCGACCGAGCATTGAAAATGGGTCAATAGATTTAAAGCGTTAAACCCCGGCCTCTGAGAAATGGATGCCAGTGTCGCCCTGTGTAAACCATAAAGAGCTAGCAAAGGGAAATGAAACTCGAAAAACTGTTTAAACGATACCTGTGGCATCTTTCTGAGAAAAGATCCGGCCCCGCTCCGAGGGACAAGCGCAGAGGCTCCCTCAGACCCGCTCCAAACGATTCTAGCATTGTCCAACGCATTGAGGGCATGGTCGACGCTTGAAGCAGCTGAATCGAACCATACAGAAAGGATGTCGACAAAGAAAAAAGGTCCTGAATCATCGACCAGAGGAGAGAAGTCGGCGGCGGCATAGGGAAAATCTACAGAAAACCTAAACTCTTTTTCTCCCGCGCGCTCCATTCGATCAGGAGGAATGCCCTATATATTTAACTTATACAGTGATTGTTTTTATAATAATAATAATAATAATAATAATTTAACCTCATGGGGTGGATAACCCCAGGACTTCGAGGGTCGATTCTTTCCATGTCCCAGGTTCCACATGCGAATGACATGGAAATAGGCTACATGACAGGGTATGTCATGGCAAGCCGATGTGAATCCTACCATCCATGCTCGAGTGCATTTTTCAAAGGTGGGTGGAGGACAATGTTTTATGGAGCTTGATGGGAATTGCAATCATATTTTGGCAGTGGTAGTTGGGGGTGTACGGTTTAGAATGGAGCCTCACCGATGGATATTGGTGGTGGGATAGGGCAGCCTACCATTACTTGGGTTGTAACAGGGTTGGAATTCGACTACAATAGGGAGCCTTTGGGCCTTTTCTCTTAAATTTACTTATGTTCTTATTGTACCGTCCTCTTGACCGAGTGAGCATTTGAATCCCAATTAACTGACGACTTTCCTTAGGATATCTAAAAAAAGTATTCTCTATTGCAATTTTTATCACAAGGATCATTCTTAGATGTGGTGGTGGAGTTAAGATGAGTTTTAGAGTGCAATCTGAGGATGCCTTTACCCCAATTACTTATCATTTCTTTTGCCCTATGGCCCTTAGTAATTACCTAGCCTATGGATATAGAGGTGTGTGATCTTGGGCAGGTCGCCATTTATGACAGACTCAGCTAGGGAGAGATCGAACAAGTGCTAGGTGGCTCAAATTATGCATGAGAGGGGCTCGATAGTGTAGTGAATTCAAGGCGAGGGTAAGTTTATAATATGGTTGTAGCAGCGTGTCACTATTAAGGACTTGGTGGGTGATAAGGAGGCAGAGGAGGATAAAGTTAGGAGCGTAAGCACCAAAGGAATTAGGTGGGTGTCATGGATTTGAGGGTGCATGGCACCATGTAAAATCTCCTAGTTGGAAAGAGGTAGGAGGGGGACTAGCAGAGGAACTCCGACCTCAGTTTCATTACTGGAAAAAGGTAGAGTTGGGGCTATGCATAGGTGCACAGGAGGGCTTTCCGTGTCCCCATCATGGATTCCATGCTACTTAATGTAAGAGGAAAAATTCATCTCGTATCACCATATGTTCACTAAGGTAGTTAGTGAAAATTTCATTGGAAGCCCACAAGAATGTTTGAGCGAAGGAACATGAAGCGGTAATAGTAGCCCTAACACAAGTTCAATATTTCCAGTGTCAACTTAGAGAGAGACTGGTGATGCTTTGGAACAGGCATATTTGTAAACAAGTTGGAGGAGGTGGAGGTTTGGCCGGCTCATCCGGAACAACATGTCAGCTACTCATTTCACCCTCCTCTCATACCTGGGATGGGACGGGACCACCTAGCTTCAATCAAATCTAATGGCTAAGTATGTTCTTTGGTGTTTTACTCATTTTGTCAGTTTTTTTGGCATCTCTTGTCTTTAAGGTTATGGTATGATAGCCTTTATATATTTTGGAGTCTTTATTTTGAGCTTATGGCAATGGTTAATAAACCCACCCATGGTGAGACTATTAGAAGTAATGTATTTGTAAATATTCACTCTTGAATCTGAATTACAAAATAATAATAATAATAATAATAATAATTTACAAAAAAGTCATAATTTAGTGAGTTTTATGATTTTTCTAATTTTAACAATGTCAAATGTTTTCTGAAGTAAGTTCTTTGATGCTTACTATTGATTGATTTATATTGTCATTTACCAAAAATTTAATTTATATAGTTGCACTATTAATGAACATTTATATAAATTAAATAATGGTAAATGAAACCAAACATAGACCCATAGTAAGCATAAAAGCACTTACTTCATCATACATCTCAAATTGTTGAAATTAAAAAATTCATAATAATAAACTAAATTATAATTTTAATTAATGCACATCTATATAAATTAACTTATTAGTAAATGAACATAGACATCAATCCTTAATAAACATCAAAACATTTACTTCATCGTACATCTCAAGTTACTAATTACTTTGAAATTATGTATTTTCTTTTTTTGTATACTAATGAGAATATTCTCTGAAGGTTAGATCCATATCATATGCCTAATAATTATTGATAATTAGATAAAAAACTTGAAGCCTTCTTGAATTGTTTATGCTCACATCGCAAGGGGTTTTTTATTTTCTATGTTTCAAGCCAACATACATGGTTCATGATCAGCATGAATATAAGAATGATGGGAGAATTTGATCTACTAGGAAATAATATAGAAATATTTAAGGAGAAACAAAAGGTAGAATGAGAGTAAGTGTGCCTAGTAAAAGCTAAAAACAAAAGAAAACCCTAAAATAAGATTAACGATGATATGTAGATATTACATCTTATGTAATATCGAATATGGTATTAAATATATAGTTGATAACAATAAAGAATAAATCAACCAAGTCTACTCAACTATTCTTCAGAAAGCTAAAGCCCCTAAAAGCAACATTAGTAAACAATAATAGCAAGCATTAAATTCCTTAAGCAACAACCCTAAAATTATGGTTCTGAAAGGAGAAAACGGAGGAGTTTTTTTGTAAGTAAGAAAGTATCTATTAATTCAAAAGATGGTATTTACAATCAGAGTGGGGTGACTCGAGGTAGATGCTCTTACACTAGTTCGAGACTTTCTTTTTACAATAGTTACAAAAAAATCTCTTCTTACACCAGTTCCAAAATTTAATTTTACAATAGTTACTAAAAAGGCCCCTACTTCTAGGATGAAAGGAGAGATGGAGATTCTGCTTGCCAATTCTAAAAAGGTTACCAAGAATTCCCAATAACCCGAGAGGGTGAGAGCTGTGAGTAACTGGAGGAACTGAATCACAAAGAGTAGCATTACTATCGAGAATGCCATAGATATTAGGAAAGTTCCAAAGACATGTAGAAAGCATCATAAACCATTTCATTAAGAAATGTAGTCTGAGGGACAATCTTCCAACTTGATGAGCTTCTCAGGAGAGCTACCAGCAAGGGCGTCTGTCATGGACTAGTGACTAATGGAGGTGCATGTTGTCTCTTTCTTAATGCTTGGAGAGGCACCCCCATTGGACTGCATGGTAGTGATACGATGCTTGAGAAGAGCGTACTGTGGTGAGTACCTCGTGATGAAGAGTTGGTGGTTGATTCATTCCACATAGATAATGAATTTATTATTCATCATGTCTAACTTTTCCTCGAGGACTTTAGTATTTTTAGACTTTTCTTGCAATGTGATTTCGAGAATGGTCTTGAGTTTCCATGAGAGCTCAATAGTGCAACTATAAAAATTCTCTGTAGCATGGGTGAGGCCTGGGTCTGGCATCCATTCAAGTTGAGCATCTAACACTTCTGTGGTCACCCAGCTTCTTATGTTGTGTGCCTGGAGCTCTAGATTATGAATGTGTTCTTGAGTTTCAAGGTTAATAGAGGTAGCCTAATTGAGGGCTTCTATTCTCACTGATGCCTCAAATCTTCTATGAGGCTGCATACTAGGGTTGTTGCACCTTGTATTGTTGAGGTCGCAACCACAAGAGGGGGCAGGGGTTAAGCTAGAATGAGAGACCATGATATGTAAGGGAGGGGAATCAAGAGGTAAAACCAAGGCAAAGGTGATGAAAGCGAAGGCCCGAGGGAGAAAATAGTAGTAGGGAAGAGCGAGCGGGTTAGGGTATTCATAGGAGGAGTAGATGGTCGAGGTGGGAGGGAAAAGGGTAGGCATGAAAGAGCCATTAATTGCAGCCAGTATGAGGTTCAAAAAATTCATGAGAGAGAAAGAAATGGTATTATTCAAGGGATTGGTTGGCGATGGTTCTGGAATGTCATTGCGATCTCGTAATTTCCTACCTCATGCGAAGAATTGAAACGACTTTTGTTTGAGGAATTCGTTATGATGGGATGTAGGTATTGTATCATTCCTTCTGTAAAGGTTGACAAGCATTCTCATTATTGAGAGTAACGTGTAATCCTTTATTAATGTTATTTAATGCCGCACAATCTCGGCAGAGATTTCCATCCTCCAGGTCCCTCCATGAAAGGGAGTGAATTCTTGTGCTGCCAGTTGTACGTTCATTTTCCAACTTATTAGCCAGGTTTTTACTCTTCCATCTGACAACCTAGAAGTGGAGCCCACTCAAATCTCTGATGTGTTAGCTGATGTGATGCAATTTTTTGTTGAGATTCCAGTTGTACATGACCTTGGTGACAACCATGCCTTACGGAAGCATCTGATGGGCTTAGGTGGTGATAGTTGAATCTCCTCCATGATGAGTAGCCAAAATCCCTATATTTTGGTAATTTCTAGACCATGTTCCAGAGCTTGGAGTTAAGTTGCATTGTTGGTAGCTATGCCCCCACTACCCATGTATAACCATATTATCTCTCCTTTTGAGTTTCTGAAGACTCTACCAAAACTTGCAGCTCCAAGATTTCCTTTAGGAGCTCCATCATAATTCAATTTGAGGATGTATTTAAATGAAGGGTAACAATGATAGGGAGTTTCCTGATATTCCATCACTGGAGTTAAATTATTTTAAGGGGGAGGGTGTTGCTCAAGGAGTTATAAGATCCTTAGATCAACAGGACAAAGGGGCTCATTGAGGACTAGTAATTTAGAGATGGCTATAGATTCTCTGGTAATCTGTTTAATTAAGGAAATCATATTATCTTCAGGTATTTTTTCTTCTATGAAAAATTGTGCTTTTCACTCTTTCCATACTTCCCAACATATAGTACCTAGGATAATGTTCCAGACCCTTTCAACCATTAGGTGTGAGGAAAATGAATTTCTCCAATTATCAAGAGTATTGAGTATGGAATCCTTGTCCCTGTTAGAGGATCTGAATACCACCTCAGCCCACTCCCAAAGTATATTAGTCTAATCACAGTCATTCATGATATGGTTTATTGTTTCTACACTCTCTTCATATAGAGGGCATCTTCAGGGTCCATTGGATCCTCTTCTGCATAAATTGTCCCATGTTAGTATCTTCCTCTACATGGTTAACCAAAGAAAAAGGGTGATTTTAGGCCATCATTTTCTACTCCACAGAGTTTTCCATTTTTGTTGAGGCTATAGTTGATCATGATTTTCCATATAGCCATAGGCTTCTTTGAGATTCAAATTCCCTTCTGAGTTTTTACCCCATTTGATCTTATCTTCACCTCCGTTTAATTGGTTTTGTATCTTCACCTATGTTGAATTGATTTTGCATTTCTTGAATGGTATTAGGGAAAGTTTTCCAATCAAATCCAATGGGCAAAGGTTCCAAATATTTGTCTTCCAACCATTCTCACCATTTTTCCAGTCCATTATTGGGCTTCCAGTAATGAGACAACATGTTCTTTACTTTGTTTTTCATAGCATTTTGAAGATCGTTGAACTGGTCCTTGTTTAGGTTGGGTAGTTGCTCCCAGGAATTTCCCAAAAAAAGGATTTTTCTCCATTACCAATATTTGATAAGTTATGCTTTTGAATGATAGCCTTATTCTCCCATGCTTGTTTCCAAATCGATTAACCTTTGATGTCATCTGTAAGCTTTATGAGATCATCATTCGAGTGAGTTGGCACATATTTTTCCCTCTAGATGAGGCACCAAGGTGTTTGTGGGTTTTCTAGCCAATGCCACCAGTTCTTAGCCCCTAGGGATTTTCCAAGAATATCTAGATCCCTTAAACACAACTCTCCAGCATTTTTTGGTTTGCAGACCTTCCCCAGGATACAAGAGCCCATCTTATCTTAGTGTCTGAGCCCCTCCATAAGAATTTCCCTTGGATGCATCTAATGGAATTGGTGATTGATTTTGGGGAAGATATAGTAGAAAACATATACAAAGGCGTAGCATGCATCACTGACTTGATGAGGAACAATCTTCCTACCAAATTAAGGGACCGAAAATTCCAATTGGAAATTATTTTGTTAAGTTTGTTGAGAAGGTCCTCCTACTTGGATTTTTTTAAATATTTTTCGGTCAGAGGGACTCCTAGATATCTAGTGGGGAGAGAAAATATTTAAAAGCCCAAACTTCTAGTGATATTTCTCTTAATGGAAATGTGAATATCGAAGAAGAATAATTTATATTTTTTGAGGTTGATGGAAGTTCTCGAGGTGTCTGAAAAAAAATTGAAAATTTCTTTCAAAGAGAGGGCTTCCTTGCCTGTGGGGATGCCTAGTAACAAGGTATCATCTATAAATTGTGTTATGAAACCAGCTCACAAAAAGATAGAAAAGATAGATCAACACCTTAGAAATAAGCCTCTTCGAGGGGGAAACCTCCTTTACATTACACAAATGAAAAATTCTTGGATGATACAAATGACAAGACCTCCTTTCTATATATAGGAGTCTAAGGGGTCATAATATAATCAGAGCTGACATAACAATAATAATGTAAGGGCACGATAATAACAATAGTGGGCTTCTATGGGGCACAATAATAACAATATGGAGACTACATGGGCACAACAATATAATAAGGGGGTTGTACTAATAACAATAAGGGGTTACACTAGTAGTACAGGGACCTAACAAATTGTTGATGGGTTGAGGAGGGGGCATTATCATGAAGCTTGAGGCTAATGAGGGAGCTGTTAATATTGGAAACCTTTAGGGATCTTCTTAGGCCTTCAGCCATGATGACAAAGAGGAAGGGAGACAGGCTGTCCCCATGTCTTATGCCTCTGGAGGGGAAAAAAGGCTTGGATGGGGAACCATTGAGAAGAATGGAGAAAAAGGCTCTAGAAACCATGGCCGTAATCCAATTAATATAGTCTTCATTGAATCCAAAATACTTTCAGACTTTCTTCATGTAATCTCAACTTATTTTATAAAATTCTTTCAACATGTTGAGTTGTATCATCATGTAAGGCTTCTTTTGAAATTTAAGTGAGTGAATCAGTTCATGAGATAGAATAATGTTGTCCATTATTTTCCTTCCCTCCACATAGCTTGATTGGTTTGAGGATGTAAGGAAGGGAAGGACATAATTGATTATGTTGGCTAGGACCTTTAATATTATTTTGTATATCACACTATAAAGGGCAATGGGACGGAGCTGATCCAAATAATCAACACCTTTTTCTTTAGGAATGAGAGTAAAAAAGGTGGCATTGAGGGCTTTCAGAACTTAATTTTGGAGGCAATAGGCTGAAAGGCCAATAGGCTTTATAGAAATCAATAGTGAAAGCATCATGTCTATGGGATTTCCCATTGGGCATGGACATTATGACCTCCTCTACTTCTTGCATTGTTACTTCCCTTAGAAGCATTTTGTTGTGGTCTTGATTGAGGATTACAGGGATGTTGTGAGTGATTTCCTTGATTTCTCTAGTTTTGTCTACCCTCGGCTCCTCTAAGAGATTGTTGAAGTACTCATTTAGTTCACTCACTATATCCTCATGGCTATTTACCGTGCTTCCTTCTTTGGATTTAAGGCCAAGGATTTTGTTGTGTCTCCTATATTGAAAGATAGAGCAATGGAATAAGGAATAGTTGCGTTCGCCACACTTAAGCCATATGATTCAAGACTTTTGTTTCTAAATTTTCTCCTCCTGTAAGACTCTTTCTTCCCATCTCTTATGGAGTCTTATTTCTTCCCACTTCATTTGGTTAGTGATGCCATTGCTGATGATTATTTTTTGGAGATTTTCCATATTATGTTCCAAACATTTTTTGTCTTTAAAGATGTTACCAAAGACCTCTTTATTGCAAAATTTGAATTTATTTTTGATGAAATTTAATTTTTACTAGAATTGATACATTTTGGTACTTGATTGGGTGTTAGACCTTTCCAGCATTCCTTCATGTTTTCAATGAAGTCTGGGTACTCAAGCCAGAGCGATTTAAAATGGAAGGGCCGATTTTTGGGGCCAGAGGAGATGTGCACTTTTAGTGATATAAGCTAATGATCTGAACCCATTTGGGGAGGATACGAGCTTCACATTCCTAGGAGGTCATGTAGAAGCCTTCTAAGAGTTGAAAATGGTCAATTATAGAGGAAATGTATCTCACTCCACCCCTTCTATTGTTCTAGGTAAAGGTTCCATTTGTCTTTGGGATATCAATCCAACTTAGCTCATCAATGGTTGCTTGAAAGACTTCTGATTCTTTGTCCAAATTGCAAATCCACCTTTTTTTTCATCAAGATTCAGGATGATATTAAAATCCCTTGCAATGATTTTGTAGGGTAGAGGTATGGTCTCAAGGATAATTTTGATTTTTTCTAGCATATGGATTCTCTCAGCTACCTTGTCCGGATCCTATATGTTTGTTACACATATGCTATCATTATAACTAATAATATTTATAACTATAATGATGGAGCTAGTTGTCGCTACAGATGAGGATAACTCACAAATTGAGATTTTCCGTAGCATCAAATTCTCGCCTTTAGTGTCAATTGCTGAATTGGCAATGTACCTATATTCTTTGAAGTAATTATTATGAAGAATGTTGAGGTTTTCCATTGAAATATTAGTATCTTAAATGAGAAAAATATCATGTTTATCTGTAATGAGTCTTTGTTTTAAGATTCTTTTTCTTCTTGGACCATTTAGGCCTCTTATATTCCATGAGATACAATTCATTGATAAATATGTGGGGTTAGAGTGAGAGATTTTACCTTACCCTCATTAATAAGTCTTACTCCAAGTTCTTGAAGGAGCTGACCTGTGGTTTTCCTTCCATGTTTTATGCTCGGTCCTTTGGGGTTGTGCTGTCTGACTGTCATGTTTGTTAGTATTCCTTTATGTGTCTTTTCATATGGGAATTTTTTGAACGTGCCTTGTTTTAGTTTTTATTTTAAAAGGTATGTTCCTTCTATTCTATGTATGTGCTCTATTGGTATAATTGCCAAGCCATTTGTTTTCAATCCTTCTGCTATGGAGTTGAGATTAACTCCTTCAAGTTATTCCTCTATTGCGTTGTCTTCAGGGGATTTTTTTTTCATTGTTGGTTCCATATCAGCGTTTTCTTGTATGTGGTCTTCCTCTGCTTGAAAATGATTGGAATGATCCTTTAGTTGTGTCTGATTTGCTGAGTTTTGGATTCTCCTTTTATTTTATTCCTCATTCTTACTATCTGTGATTGGTTCTTCTTATTCTTCCTATAGGGCATCATACTTGTTTTTTTTGGCTACTTGATATTGACCTTGTTTCCCTTGAGTCTTCCTGTTGTGCCTATTTTAAGTCCCACTTTGGTGAAGCCTTGTTCATTTGATTTCTTTTGGGCTTGAGTGTCGCTTTGTTGAGCCTTTTTTTTGGGGTAATTCGCTGAATAGGTGCCTATGTTCATGACACGTTCTGCATCTAAATGGTATATGCTCATAGTCAATATTTTGGACCCATGCTTCATCTCTGAAGATTAACTTGATTGCCTCTAGTAGGGCACCTTATACATCCATGTAAATACATATTCATGCATAGGACACATAGTAATCATCTTTGGTTCCCTCTGACATTTTTATGTATTCCCCTAGCTCATCCTTGTTTCCCTTCAACACCGATGGTGACCAATAGTATGTTGGGAGCGAGTAGAGCCTAACCCAAACCGTGACTTTAGTGAAGTCTTACCTTTTGGGGGTGAAATTTTCCTTCCAGTATCACATGTAGAGCCCAACTGAGTTGAAGAAGTATAGGTCCCCTTCTAATATATGATCTTTATCTTCTTGGAGGTCAAAAATTACTCTAAAGAATTCCTTCGATCCCAGTTGTAGCCTGATCTATCCTTTACGTTTCCATTTTTTCTGAATCCACTAGTTCAAATATTTTATAGCAGGCCATATTCCCATGAATTTACAGATGACTACATGCTCCTGCACGAAGTCTCTATAGGCTGCCACATCTGGATCCTCAAAAACCAACACCAAGATCTTTTTTTCGTTGGGGTTGTCGTTGTTGCTGGTTTTTTGACTTGGTTCTTTGGGGCTTGTTTGAATGGGAGTTTTCAAGTTCTTCTTTCATTCTTTCTTGCGAATTCAGAGCTTCTTTTAGGATGCTTCCAATTGCAGACTTCCCTTTTGCATCTTTCGAATTTGTTTTCTTTTCCTCTCTTGCAGATTTAGGAGTTCTAGAAGAGCGAAAGGCGTTGTAGGTAGTAAGCCTGGTAAATAATGAGATTTTAGGTTCCTTATTCTTGCCTGTGGTAGTATCCCGAAAGGAGGGGGGCCTCCTCCAACCTCTACCATGATCTGAATTGTGGAGGAACACATAAACCCTAGATGTAGAGTTCAGAGAGAAATAAACTAAGATTTAAGTATGGGAAATGTTACATCTAAGAAAAGGGAGGAGTTACTATCATGAATAGAAATAAACATCACGATAAAATGTTATATCATTTCAATAATAATGGAGGCTACAAAAATTTAAGTAGAATCCCTTGAAGGAAATCGCTAAGGAGGTTTGCAACTCCATTAGACCTATAAATGAATGTGACAACAAGAAAATGATATAAAGCAACCCCAAGGCCTTGAGGATCTATGGTTCCCCTAAGATTCATAAAGAATGTATACCCTTAAGACCCATCAAAAATATGATTGGTTGTCCAGTATGCCATCTTGCCAAACACTTTGTCTAGAATCTTAAACCTATGGTTGGAAACACAAACTCATTCGTTAACTCTACCTTAGATAATGATATTAAATATTTAAGGCTTGATCAAAATGATATTTTAGATAGCATTTAGTGGGGTCACTTTACACCAATATGCCTTATTAGAGGTGCCATGGAGGTTATCCACAAAATTACTTATCCTGAAACATCCAAACTGATCCGGATTTAAACAGGAACACAATAGATTACAGAGATAACCATAAATACAGAGATGCGATAACCATAAACAAAGAGATGCAACAGAAATAATACTTCATTTCATTAATGGAAAATACCAAAATATGCTTACAACCAGAAATGGAAATAACCCAGCTAGGG